>OMLP01002830.1:35027-56608 GCA_900302685.1 Spondyliosoma cantharus | reverse complement strand
TCCCCCGATCCCCACCTCTGACACTCACTCCCACTGCATGCCTCTGCGATTATCACAGCATCCAAAAAAAACACACCATCTGTTTCATCCCGCTCACAACTTCAAGGAACTCTGTCATCCGTGCTCTATGACATTTGCCTTTGCTACATCTTAAAGTGCATGCAGCCATAACAGTGCCCGTGAGTGCTCCGAGCTGAAGAACAGCGATAGGGGACAGGGTGCAGTCCAGCTGAGTGGATTAGCTCTGCATTAAGGAGGTGTCAGGAAGATAAATGAGCCGTGTGTTTTTGCTGGGCCAAAACCCTTGGGCACCTTTGGCAAAACGGCTCTTTCTGCACTGCAGGCCGCCTGTCAGTCACACACACACACGCGCACACACACACACACACACACACGCACTCACACCTTGCATTTCTCGTGACGGACCGTTAGCCTTGCAAGGTCGGCGACCCTGCGTGCGTCGTGCTTTAGCTTCTCGAGACGTTTCAGCACAATGCTGCGAGGGGTCAGAAACACATGCGCATGGAGTAGCTCATTCGATTTACTGTGTTATTACCGCAATGTGTGGGCGTGGATTAAAATTGTGCCCGACTCCCCATCACGGCTCAAAAAAATCCAAACTCTCGTCACACATAAACCGAAAAAAGGGCCTCTTCAGATTTAATAAGCTGCTGATCTGCGCTGCCCGTTCCCACCAGTAAAACTGAGCCGTCCTTTTTAATGTACATCTCTGTTTAACAAGGATGATTTAGCATCCTCCATCTTTCTCCCTCCCCCCCCCTTCACATTCATGACAAACTCGTCCAAGATCCCCTGCATTGCTGCAGACATCCAAACACTGCAATCCCCACCGCCAGGAGAGAGCGAGAGCGAGAGAGAGAGGCTGTGGGTGTAGTAGAGAGAGAGAGACAGAGAGAGAGAGAGAGAGAGAGAAGCAGGATTATTACAGTATTTGTCTCTTACTGAGGCCTTTCATCGCACATAATGGGGGTGGGGAGCAGGGGTATGCACGAGGGAGAGATGGGCTGCTCGGGAGCGTGTGAGAGGAAGAAAAAAGTGGGGGAAATCCATCGTGCAGAGTGCAGGACAGGCTGCATATATGAGAGCATCTGAGGAGGTGCAGCAGGGGAGGAGATACCTCAATTCACAAAGCTAAAGCCCAGCTGCTCCTCTACTTGCCTCCCTCTCATGCGGGGTAAACCGTTGAAAAGGCAAACACACACGCGCGCGGACACACACACACACCAGGAGGCACATATGAATGACACATTACTGCTTCCACACAGGTGACACGAGCGCTACTCGACCGTGCCGCGTGTGTGCGGCTCACACGTTAGATGAGATCCAGCCGTTTGGCAGGGGGGGTTTCAGACACCGGCTTATTTTGTCATCGTGAGCAAACTCCTGCACAACAGAGGAGAGACACACAGTCCACGACACTGAGAGGAAATAGCAGACTTTTTTCTCTCCATCAAAGCAAAGAGAGACGCAATAAAAAGCCCGAGGGCGAGTGAAGGTCATCTTGTTATCTCAGTGTTAGGGAGCCCTTTGCAGCAGCAGTGTATCTCAGACACACTAAAGAATGACACGTTGGTGAGTCAATATTAGTAGATGATACTGACTTGTCACTGATAATGTAAATAGCACAGCAAACATTTGGTCTTTGCCAATGGCTCCAAACCAGAGAGTCATGACCCCCTCAAGGGCTCGCAAGATAAACCGAGATGCTGAGATGTTTTACAGGACAGAAAAGAAGAGAGAACATGCTGCTGCTGCACAAAATCAGGTACATTTCTTGACTTGACCTTATGAAACTGAATACTTTTGCCTCTGAACATGGTCAAATTTAATCAGTCTGTGAAGGAAAAAATCCCTCATGAATCAGATAATCAACATGTTACAAGATCTTCAGTCAAGTCTATATTATAGATATTAAAATCGGCCTCAGAAGTCCAGTAATGGTCAAGCTCCCATAACTGAACATAGTCAATCTGAGACTGTTGTATTTGAGATAAAGGGTGTGATCAAACATTCAATTAAAATATGAAATCATCTCATATTATAGTTTCCAAAAAAATAAAAGCTGCACACGTGCGGACGTAATGACACATGGACGATTGGTGAAAAATTAATTAGTCAATTAGTCAAAGTCTCAAGCGAGTCCCAAGTCATTTTTTCGTGGGCAAGTCAAGCCCCAAATCAAGTCACTTTTTTCCATACCCAGGAAACTTCACCTGCATCGGGTAGGTAAATTAAATTATCCTTCTTCAGAAAATCTACAGTCATAGTAACCCTAAAGGTTTTTCAGCTGAGAAGCTATATTTAGCAAGATCTGTGGCACTCTTTTGTTATGCAGGTCCAAATGATTTCTAGATGTAACAGAACTACATTAATATCATACAGAACCATTCTTTATGAAACTGTGGAAGTTACAGTTGTTCATTATCAAAATTACTCTCTTTTAGTTGTTGCTTGTTTTGTTTGTTATGTTGTTGTTAATTAAGCTGAACGTTTCCACAGGTGTGTAGCCTGAAGGATAAATCATTATTTCACTATGCACCTTACGGTTTGTGGCCTGTGGTTGACTCAATGCAGCAGCAACGTTTCCTCTCAGGAAGTTAAAAAACGTACATAACATGACGCGCAGCTATTCTTGTGAGGACTTTACACTGACTTCCACTGATTTGACATTGACTTGACCCTAACCCTAACCAATGTATGCCTGACCCCAACCTTCACCTAACCTCAATTCTTACCTTCCCTCTAAACTTAACCAGGACCTCAGAAATCATGTTGCTGCATTGGGACCGGTCTTTGATCCCCATAGGGAGTATTAGTCCTGACATGGTCGTGTGCCAGACAAGGTCCCCAATAGGTAAGAAAAATGCACGCGCGCACACACACACACACACACACACACAAAAACACAGATGGACTCACCCTGACCCCCATGAAGCGGTCTCTGAGTACAATCCAAGACAGCAGGAAGACGAAGGCCTTGTTACAACAGAAGAGTGCCGACACGTCTGTTGTGTTGATCTTCCTGAGGGCCTGCAGGTACAGGTAGTTGGTGAGGATCCACAGCAGGCCAAACGGAGCCACCTTGGTGAAAAACACCTTGGGCGTCAGCCCGTCGTCCCCAAAAAACCTACAGCACTCCCTGTGCAGAGACACAATGCAGAGCAGAGCGTTAGCATATTGAAAATGTGGTGTGACTCATTTCAGAACTGATAAAAAAATTATTACTGGGACTTCAGTCAATATTCATAAACTCCATCTGAACAAATAATATCAGAGAAACCACGGAGCAATAAGTGTGAAAAGTGAATCCCATATTAACACTTACATCTCATTGAACTTTGCATCGCACTACCTGTGGGACCAACTCTACTCTACTGGAGAAAATAACTAATTATCTACCCATACAATCCACCAAGATGTTTTTAGTTAAATATTTCTGAGCCAGTTTTACAGTTAATGAAACTCAAAGTATTTACCTCCTCCTCAGGTGTTTTATTGACTTGTCTGCCTGTGGTTATGCTCTAGAGCACAAGCACAAATCGGGGCAATGTCTAATCAGACGTGTAGAAATAAATAAATAAAAAAAATAATAAATATTAAACCATGTCCAAAAGATCTGCGATTTTATAGTTTTACTGTGACTAAAGAAAAAAGTTTCTTTTGTCTTCTTCCCTTGACTCTCAAAGTTCAGTCTCTGGGTGAGTTCCATATGCGTGAAATGCTGGAGGCTCCAACGTGTCAATATTTTATAAATACGCAAGGGACACTCTCTGGAAAGGTAGCAAAGACTCATTATATAAGGAATCACAGCCAGCTCAGTTAAACTGAAACAATTTGACATTTTACTTAATTTATTCAATTAGTATAAAGGTTAGTCATGGATGTGTTTCATCTTCACTAAATTCTGGTTTAAAGGTGACCTTTTATGCTTTTTTTCCCCCTGTTTTTTCCTTTCCTTTAGTTCTTGGGCATGTAAAAGATCTTGATAGTCCACACCAACAGAAGCTCCTCTCTCCCACAGAAAACACTGCACCTGAAACGCCTCATCAGGAGTCCCGCCTTTTGTGACATCACACTTTGCGACTATGTCAAACATTTGCATAACCTATGCCTAGCAGCTAGTTTGGCACGTAAGAATTTATTTTGCTCTGTTGTTGTTAGTGTTGCAGGGTCAGACATGCGTGAGCTGACCAATCAGAGGAGACTGGGGACTCGGGAAGGGGGGGGCCTTAAAGAGACAGGAGCTAAAACAGAGGGGGAATACAGCACTGCAGCGCTGGACGATATGAGGAAACTGATGTGTTTCGGAGCATTGAAGCATGTAAACCTGCAATAAAATGATGAACCTGAAAAGTAAGCATCTTGTGTCTCCTTTATGTCCACGCTTTATCTCCGTCTTGAAGAGGTTTAATGCCACACATATTTCAAATAGATGAAACTGCTCTTAAACAAAAGCAGACGGTCTAACACTATTGGCCTGACAGTCGATTTGTCACACTCGATGTAATGTGAGAGAGAAACTGAAACCGTAACATTATGCATCAGTATCAAAATAAGTGATTGTGATCCTGCCCACTGTACTATTTGAAGTGTTCTTCCCAGAGTGAAAATACGGCAACACTGCACTTTTTGAGACACTCTGACTGCTGCCGTTCATGTTGTTCTTTGAGTTACACAGTTTATCCCAAAAGCATCTGGCCCGAGCCAAAGTGATGAAGCAGCAATAAATGAGGAGTGACAGGTAGCACATTGGTCCTGCCGGATACTGAGGAGTGGGGGGAGCTAAGTCTGCACTAAAATAAACACACTGCTCACACTGCCTGCATAAACACAACACCGATGCACTGACAATCACACTAAAGTCGATCATCACTTCATCACAGATTCCTGATACGCCACCCTCAAATCCAACTCAATAACAGTTTGTGGTTTGTCTCTGCTTTGTTGTTGAACTTGAGAGACGTGTTATTTTGGAACGATCCCAGCGTCCACACTCACACACTCACAGACTTTGATGAGCACTCCCGGTGAGTCAGCGAGGGGTTAGGACTGACCGAGTGGTAAATTGTGAAAAGTATGCAGGCTCTCTCGCGCACATTTTGAGCCCTTTATGGCCACTTTTCTGTAAGTTTGCATCCCTGCAGACTTTGTCTGAGGGGATCACCCACAGTTCATAGTGCTGTAAAGTTATGTACAGGGTTATCAAGGGAAAAATAATCATATCTAGATGATGGCTCTCTTGAACACCCAGTTAATATCATTATTCGAACATTTAATTCACACATTTTTGCATCACTACCTAAGATCTGGCCTTTTCTCCAAAAACTGATTCTTTACTTAAATCCCTCAGTTTATTAAATAACGTCCCAAACCCACAACATTAAGTGAATCGAAGTGTTGTCCCTTTTCTATTTATACCATTCCTACCCCCTTGTAGCCTCTGTTGTTCAAACGCTTGCCAGGTGACGTCAGCTAAGTCTGTGAGGGTTTTAGTGAGAACATTCTTTGGGTTGGGCCCCGCACTGAGGTTTTGAAAGACTTCCAGCTGCTCAGGCAGGTGATATGGAAGCAGATTTTAAAAGAAACTAGCACCTCCTGAAGGTAGACTCCTAGGAACTGCATTTCAAGCTAAAGTATGTCAGATTATTTATGTCAGAGGTTGGTCTCTGGTGCGAGACATTTTTAATGACACAATTTTGATTTGATGATGAATGACGAATTCACTTACAAAGAGGATCAGACAATATTCTGTGATTGACACTTTTGTGGTCTATTGTGTTCAGTATGTTTATCTATAACACTTATGAAGGTTTTACAACTCAGGGTCTACTTTTGAACCTTTTATCCGGGCTTTGGACCACATCTGGTGTACTTCATTCATGATTCACTCAGTTAAAGGTGCCATATGTAATTTATAGTTTTTAATTATTATTAATTTTATCTTGAGTAAATGAGATTTAATCTAACAATAAATGCTACTATTAATGCATCATGATGATAGTAAGTATCTTATGAGGACTTATGACTAACACTTGATACAAGGACCTTCATTTAAAGCATTACCCACTCCGTCCATTGAAATCAAAGCATGAACAGGTATGAGGCACACCTCAACACAGCAGGCTCTGTGATGAACAGACACTGTGTGAATGATCTCTCATAACTGCAAGGAGAGAAGTCAGCTATTACCATTAACATGTCAGGTCCTCTGCCTCTACTTTGGCCACTGTTTTATAGACAGGACAGCTGTTACAAATGTCAACTGGTCTCCATTTCTCCGCATTGTCTGAGATCCAGCAGCAGGATGCAATTTAAATAAACACAAAGGAAACAGAGCGTTTGATATTCAGAGCACATCAGCTCCGGGCCGAGGAGAGGGAGCCCCAGATCCTCATGTAAGCCCCCAAAAAAGGAAGAATTACATCACAGATGTGCAGCAGGAATACAGCGCCTTCCCCGCCTCCCACCGCACTTCCACACCACCACCCTCTTTGTCTCTCTGTTCTAGAGTAGCACAGCAGGTAGCAGAGATAAGACTTTTGTCTAAGGACCGTTTCCACTGTGAAAGCACTTCTACCACACTTTGGATTACAGTCTTTCTGTTTGCTGTGGCAGCACAACAAAAGATGGCATGGGAGCGTGATATTCAAAAATGAAGGGCTATTTCTGGAAATCAAATATGAACACGGAGTGAATGTGCATAACCAACCAGCAAACACGGAAAGATAAACAACTTCAGCCCTTTAATTCTCAGGGTGCTGCTATTCTAATTTTTAAGCAGTTGGCCAAACAGATTAAACCTGCGGTGTGTGTTCCTCATGCAGAAAGAGTGTGGTCAAGGTAAGAAAGTATGCTAGCTACGGGAGTGGTTTAAGTGTGATGGCAAGCGAGAGGTGACGATTGAAAATGGCGGTTAGCACCTGTTGTATTTCACTGAGAGACAAGCAAAGAATGGCAATGAAGGCGTTTCTCGATAAAAAAGATGATGTTGCTATTTGTTTGATTGACCAACTGGCTCTGCCGGTGGGAGCGGCTCCAACTACTGACCTGACCTGTTGAAGCTAGCCCATGATAGACGGTGATAGACACATGGTTTGTCCAATCACCAAGTATTTTTCTGAAAGGGCCTGCCCTTTTCCAAGCAGTTTCTAGCAGCACCTTCCCAGATGGTTCTGCATAAGGAACCATCTGCTGCATTAAGGGAAAATACCCCCGAGGGCAAACAGCTTAATATCATACATCTCTGCTGTTTAATGTTTCTTTGTGGCCTCTTTATTGTACCTTTCATGGATTTATTCTTATTATCATTTATGGAATTATGGATTTATTTTTCCGAATTGAGATCATCTCTGTCATGATTTGGGCTTTTCCTGTTTTACCTTGAAGACTATATTCTCATACGTCATGTTTTACGTTCCACTTCCTGTCTTTGTCAGTTTTCCCGCCTTTTCTCTGTGTACACCTGAGTTTCATTTGTTTGTCAGTCTTTTTTCCTCACTCTGTGTCAGAGTTTGTCTGTTTCCCCACGTCAGTCCTGTTTTGTTCCTGGTGTTTCTTTGTTTGCTCCTTTTGTACTCTGGTCTTGTATTTTTTATTTTTTTTTTGCAGTCCTGTCTGTGATCTCTGACTTTCTTGCAGGTTTGTTGTCAGTTTTGTATTTCTCTTTTTGCCTGCCCTGCGTTTGAGTCCTAGAAAGACTAAAAAAAGAATGCATTTTGAGTAGAAGAAACATCTAAAGTGGACCTAAGGCTTGACTCGCAACCCTTTAGGGCAATCTTCCCCACAGGAGGACTACGTATGGGAGGAAAGGCTCATGGGGGGTCATTTGCAATAGTCTTCCCTCCACAATAAGGGAATGCCCCATATACTCCTCTTTTAAAGCACAACTAAAACAGTGGCTCAAATCACACCGAAAGTGCAACCATTAACTGGACTTAAGACTACTGTACATTAATTTTTATTGCATTGTTATATCCTTCTGGGTCTGGTATCATCCTGATACACAAGACTTACCGTACAGTAAGTAAACAGTCTTTACAGTATGTTGCTAAGTATTTCAGCTGTGGGTTTTATCTGTTTAGAGAAGAACAGTGAGACTATTTGTTATCAGTGGGAAAAAGACCTTCCACAAAATGATTTCTGCATTCTGGCCCGCTGAGGCTGCTGCTGATGGAAAAAAATGCTTTCTTTTCTCTGATGTGAAATGCCATGATTGTTTAAGTCTGTGCATCATCAGTGAGTGCAGACAGGTAACAATTGTGCTTGACTGTTGTTGACTTGACATTTACTGTTAATATTTTTCTCTAGTCATTTCTGTTCACATTATGCCATGTGTATTTGGCTTGTAAGCCATGACATTAAGAAAAAAACATTCTAAAAACACTTTAAGCAATTAAATAAGCCAAAGAATTAAAGTGACTAAACGCTGACAGCTTCTTATTAAAGGTTTGGACACGGTGTGCTGTTAAGTTGACCTCTACACATTGAAATTCTTTTCCTCTCCCTGTGGCGCTCTCTAACTTTTGTCTGTTTTTTTTTTTTTTAAAAACTGCTTTATAAACATTGTTTACTTGCTTGCTTTTGGTGTAGTGACAGTCTCCTCACCTGAATCTCTGTCTGGGCGTCTGCCTCTCTGGACTCTTGCACAGGTGGCCGATGTAATAGAGGGGGAAGAAGAGGCAGTTCCAGGTGGTGGCGAACCAGGTGAGGGTGAAGGGGGCGTCAAACTGCTTGAAGGTCAGCTTGGCCAGCTGGGTGGACCCTGCCCAGGACGAGCACACGCACATCACCATGGCGACTCCCCACAGGGCCTTGCGTACCTGTACAGTTGTTACTCTGATGCAGCAGTGGAGCCTCCGTTTGCTGGAGCCGGCCTCTGCTCCTGTCGCGCTGCCAGTCGACTGTGGGTCTGTGGTGCCCACCACATTCTCCCTGGTACGTTCTTCTCCTGTAGACAGACACACAAATGTTAATACTGACAGCTGATCTTTCTTTATGATCAGGAATAGTTTTTCCAATCTGGCTTCAACTGAGGGAATTGTGTTATTGTTAATTGTTCAGATTTATTTTCCATTCCAGTGGACACAACTATCCGTCTCCACCCACAAGTGGACAGCAGTAGAGTCACAGTCCCTTTTTCAGCAAGCATGGCTGACCGTGAGGCAAGGAGGAAGTGTAAGGCACATTTTAATCTATTAATCATATTGTTATAGTACATAATTTAGTTTGAACTGCGTTTGAAGTAAACATGAGATGTTAAAGAGAGACAAGTTAAAATTTGATACGATTTTACTCAGGATGTGAATTTCAATGGACTGCTCTGGATCGGTTTTCTAGTGATAAAAGCAGCATATAATGCATCCTATTGATTACGTGCACATAATATTCTACTAAGGGGACTTGTTTTTTGAAAAAGGTCTGGATATTTGCACTATGAGGAGGTGTCTTGCGTTCAGATTCACAGTCCAATGGAATTGACAGACAAAATAACCCGTAAGAAAGAATTTTAGTATCTTTTTTAATTGCCAATGAGTTATGAGTGTATTTAGAGCAGAAAATAAATCCATTACAGCCATAATGAATTTGTGTTTGGAACATAATTGGCTTAAACGATTCTAATTCAAGCACATTTTTAATTTAAATAAGAAAACATATCATTTTTCTATGTTGGATATCTTTGTTAGTTGGGTTCTTGTCTGAATAAGTGACAGCGTATACTTCTATCTGTGTGATGGACCTCAGGTCACCCGTGTCTTGACATCCTTTTCCAGATAAAAATAGACACTTTCCCAGTTTAATTGAACTTGAAGGTAATCAATCAGACATCTGAGTTAAAAATGTGGTGATCAAGTGTGACAGGCTGCAGCCTAACAGAGGACGAAAGAGGGCAGATCTGATATCCAATCCAAGATGACCTCTTCTCCACCTCACGAGTTACAATGACGTGTGTGTGTGTGTGTGTGTGTGTGTGTGTGTGTGTGTTTGTGCTCGCCCGAGCACACAGAGGCGCACACACAGAAACACTTAACTTTCTATTGCTCCTGTCACAACCTGATAGCCACCATACTTCTTCAATAACGTGTGAATTGAAGCAAAGTGTTGACGTGCTGTTTTCTGTCCCACTCACTCCCACTCCGTGCTTCAAAACTGATTCACTCACCAAGGTCATTTAGTTCTCTTGAATCATTAAACTTTCTTTATGGATTTACTGTCTACTCCATGAGACAAGTCAGTTAAAGGTGAATAATCATGTGTGAATATATAAAAGTGTAATAGTTGAGGTCCTCTGTGGGGACCTTTATTCTGCAGACAACAATAGAAACATAAATCATGCAGCAGATTTTCATTCGGACAGGTTATCTGCATTAGATAACAAAGGACATCCAATGCTATCATCAGTAAAGCCCTAATAAATCAGAGCCAAACCGCATGACCACAACAAACACCCTGGATCAACCATTTCATAATGCTTGTATAACATGCGCCATGCGTCTTCTGCAGCTTCCAGCAAGTTAAAAAATGAGGGATCTCCCTAATGGTGCCCCCAGAGGTAATGATGTGCCGCAGGGAGCCTTTTGCCGATTCATCTGCACTGTACACTGCTGACTGGAATACAGAAGGCACTTCTAAAAGGCCTCAGTGAGACAAGAATAAATCTAAAGTCGGACTTACAATGTGGAGATTACTGTGAGACAGCGTCAACAGGAAAAATGGAATGCACTGTTGGCATCATGTTCATGTGATTTGTGTAATCAGAGGGACACCTATTGTCTGATACAAGCGGCTTGCTACATATTTTACAAAAGAGCGGCATAAGAGGGTGTCCATCATGCCCAATGAGGCGACTCATTCTTCCTGGGAGAGCTGCCTCTGACCTTGTCGAGTGGCCCCATCATATCACAGATTAACTTCCTGATGACTATCGCCTCCTATGCTAATGCCCCCGGCTTCCCCAGGCTCTCCTCCTGTGAATGCACGTGAGACTATTATCTCTGTTTATCCACTGCCTAAAGAATAAACACGTGATGCAATTCAGATGAAATTATGTGGCATTACTTGGACATCCTGAGCAACGGCAGCTCCCTGCTGCTGCACAAGCACCTGACAGCTCTGAGAGTCCCGCAGCAATGAAAGATGATTCCAAGATCATTGTCTGGTTATCGCAATTAAGTGATGAATCAGCAAAGGCCAGGAAAAGAGACGGACACAAGTGGATGTCTGTCAAAAGTCTCGTGCGCAAGGGTGAGAATTAAGTTTCTCTATTCTGAGCCCCGAGCCTCTTTGTCTTGTACTGAAGGTCATCTCTTGTTTACGATGTTTGGTTTTTTGTCCTTTCTGGGCCTCTGTCCCACATCCCGTGTTCCTGGCCACTGCTCTGTACTGCAGCACAGTTTAATCTTCCGAATGCAGTGACGGGCCAAGCCAATCAGCCCCCAGAGAGCCACCAGGGCCCAGCTAAGCATTTCCAGCTCTGGCACATGTGAAAACACTTAGTGAAGTGTCATGACAACATTAAGCGATTTCATATTCCTGTCACACAACCCGCACTCATCAATGAAGCTGTTACTAGACTCGAAATATAATACATTCTCTCTCTCATTGAATTTGATAAATTATTAATTAAAAGCGTCTCTGATTAAATGCTGAGACTTCAATGTAGATTTGTGTGATAACCACTGAAGCACTTACTCAATTATTCAAACGTAAAGTACATTTTTTTCTTTTTTACATTAGCCTGACGCTGACTAATGATACTGTATCAACCTTGACTGCTGGGGATGGAGCACCACTGGACTCATCAGTGTGAGAGAGCTGGGTCAGTATAGTGGCTCCTTTACTAATGACATTTGAAGCCATTACTACCATGACTCACCAAGAAAGAATATCCTTCCTTAACTGCTTAATGATTAACTGGAAGCTTTTAACCTTATCAGATTGTGATCAACTGTCAACCGTCAAGGTCAGGCAGTGACACAACGATGACTGCGTTAATAAGTCTCAATGCAACATTTTGTTTATTTGTGTTGTTGTTGTTGTTGTTGTTTCTTTACTTAATACGTCATGATTAATCTCAGCCTTTTTAACCCTAAAACCCTAGATGTAGTTGGTGTGGCTGTTGATTACTGTATTAACACAAGGGCTGCTTAATTAATCGAAGTGTTATTGAAATCGCAATGTGGCCAAGACAGACAAACAACAACATGTAAATCAAATCATTTTTTGATAAAGGTCAAACGTGTGACGACGCAGCATTTTAATGAAGTACTGTAGTACTGCAGAGGCGCCCTGGCCCACAAATCATGTTCTCCAAATGTAAGAAGACATTTCTGCTGGGGAAAAACCCCAACAAATCTCACATCTAACCATAAAGTAAGGAAACTTTGTCTGCCTGTGACTCGTATATGTTGAGAACTGTTCATCCCATCTACTCAACATTTAGCAGGTTTGTTGCTGAGGATCCAAGGAAGTGCAGTATCGAGTTTGGTACAATCCACATCAAATAAACAACACACATTGCTCATGTGATCTCATGGGGAAGCAGACATAAACAAAATGGAGATTAGCATGATGCTACAACTTGCTGCTGTAATTCACTGCAGTGAGAAAAACAGAGCAAAAACAGAAGTCTGGATGAGTGAAGAGATGCGGTCAACACTGGTTTTCTATTGGAGGACAGATTTTAAGTTTCTCTCAACAGTAGAATGCTAGCTAACATCAGCCTTAAGGGCTAGAATGTTTACCTTTGCTTGCAAGCACCGTCAGACGCTCCAGGATTCCTCTCTTGGTTGCTGATTTCCGGCTAGCGAAGCATGGATGTAATCATCCAGATTTTAAATCATGAATATCAAACATGTTTGATTTTATAGGGGTGGCCCTGTTGAGTCTGTGAGCAGTTTGGGAGGCTTAAGACTGGATCTGTAATCCCCTCACATTACCAGACAATCTGTGCCCAACAGCATGTTTTGAATGGGCACTGCACTAGTCATGAAAATGAAAATTGTGATGCTCAAATGATCAATCCCACTCATTGCGAATCATATCACAATCTGATTTTTTTTTTAACCGTATCATGCAGCCCAAGCTTAGCTTAATCCTGATTTTTTTCTAATTCAACACATTCACTGTCAAAATGCACTTAAATCACCCGAACAGGCATCTGTGAAATCACTGGCGACAGGAAGAAAGTGTTTGGCATCCTCGTAGGACCAGCTTCGGATCCACTCCGACAGCCGTATATTGCTTTTCCTTGTTGCCTGCTCAAACCTATTCATCCCAAACACTCAGCTTTTATATTGAATTCCATGGTGTTAATAACTTATTTTAGCTAACGGTGGTCTAAAGATGATTTTTCTCTGTGCTTGAGGCATTATCAATGAGATTTTAAGCATGCTGGGTCGCGATCACAGCAAACAATATAACACTTTCCTTCTTAACTGAAGAGAAGAGAAAAATCTTGTTTTGGGTCTCCACCTGTGTGAAAATCTATAGATCAATCAGTCTTGTAAACACTAAAGGCACAGTTAATCAATCTTATATGCTCATTTGTCTGCCTCTGGTCTTTAAGTACGCTGAGCACCTCGTGGGCCGGGCACTGAGTATATGTCCTGTTCCCAGCAGGGTCGAACACCGCCACCGCCCCCCCCGACTGGTGTTGAGATTTATTTGGCCATTAAGTAGCCAGTATTCCAGTTTTTCCTCCATTTCCGCCATGCTTCCCTGCTCATTCCCACTCGCACTCTCCTCCCTCCCCCTACAAACTCTGCAGTGCAGATCTCTCCTGCTGATAGCTGCAAATCCCAAACGTGCCAGCAGAGCCCTGCCTGACTGCTCGCTCTTGCACTTCACAGAACCTGGCCGCGACAAGCAGAGAAAGCCCCGCTATGTCCCTCTGTAGCTCCCTGAACAGGCCGCCGCCCACGCCATCTACCGCTCTCTCTGCCACCCTGCCACTTCCCAGGACAAAGATCCTAGCAGGCAGCAGCAACGATGACATCAGGCTAGGGTTGGTTTGCCGGGGTGGTCGTACAACTGTCGGGGGAGTGTTTCACCGGGACTCAGTTGGAGACGCCGAGGTAAGAGAGGTCTGTCTGTTTGGCAACACCTCTGTGGGAGTGTGAGAGCACTGCAGCGCTCTGCCTCAGTGGTTCAAGAGGGTAAACAGATCAATCACCGACACACACTTCACTTCAGAGCAACTCTTCTCCTTGTTTTACTGTCTGCTGGGCCTCGGCTTGGCGACGAATATAAATTGACTGGTGACTCATTCTGTTATGAACATAATCAAACATTATAGTGTGAAGTCCTTGATACAGTTTATATTAAAGACTTCTAAGGGTAAGTCCAATTTTACACATTAAAGTGTGTTTACAAGACTTGGGAATACTGCTGTGTTATGTGTAAAAAGGAGTAAAAAGTATTTCGTGGCTCCAAAGGAAGCTCCATGTAATCCAACAGATTGCCTCCAGTGATGTCACTCAGTACCCAATATGTAGGCATCAGGTTTTCAAAAGGAAAAAGAGTGCGCGGCATAAAAAAGGCAACATCTGGTTCTGCTGTATCGCTTCTGTGCAACGACCTGGTGCCTACATTACCAACAATGCAACTTGAGTGACATCCCTCGGGGCAATTCATCAGATTACATGCAGTTTCCTCTGGAGCCAAAAATAATTCATGCTACCTCTTCACATATGCAGAAGTACTCGCTGAGACGTGTAAACACGCTTTAATGTGCAAAATTGTTGGCATTCCCCTTTAAATTTACATTTGGGTGGAATAATGTAGATTTTCTAAAGCAGAAAGAGCTTCTTTGTGCAAATGCAAGATAAAAACACTTGCTCATCTTTAAATGTATCTTTGGCTGTCACACAACATCAATCACTGCATCAGTTCCGTTCATAAAAATAAATCCTTCAGTCTCATGTTGGCTTATGCAGTTTGTCATTTCTGACATGCAAGTCAAAGTCTGAGCCTCGCAGTTTGTATTTGCTTAAAAAGACATTTTCAAGGAATTTGCTTCGAACTATGAACTACAAGTGTCACATTAGACATTAGACAGGGGGATGGTGGTTCGGTCAGACAGACAGGCAGCACACAGACAGGCAGCAGTCACTGTCCCTGTAATCTCTCTCTCTGACGGACAGTGGGAGTCCGTGATACGTGCCTGTGACAGTTTAGTCAGGCCAAGCTGTCAGTCAGAGGCCTTTCAACACAGCACAGCAGGCTCCGCTGACAAGCCTGTCTTGCTCAATAACACGACAGAGAGACGGGCGGAAAACACACCCTGCTGCGCCAAACCAGCTGATAGGTGGAACCACAAGGGCTGAGGGGACAAAGGCCCAGGAGGGCAGAGAAGGGCGGGACGACTGTTACTGATCCCGTTCTCCTTAGTTCCACACCGGTTTCTCCTTCAACCTCAAAGGACAACAGGGCGACTTCCTCTCGGATTGGCAAACTTTTTTGTCACCGCCCTCGCCCGCCCAGCTGGTTCAACAGATGCTCGCGATGCAGGTCACTGCTGCGGCCCTCTGATGCCTCATTGGTTGGTGACACAACAAAACGCCGGTGCTAGCCGGCCAGAGATTGTTGTTGTTGTTTGTGTGCGTCTGTGCAATACCAATTACTCATATTTGGCACTGCACTGCCCAACAGATTTGAAGCGTCCCTCCCTCTCTCTTGCAGTGAATATAGCTTGATGGACCTGCAGTTTAACAAACTGGCAAGAGTCCCAGCACTTTCCGCGACAAATCAATATTTAAAAGATTGGCCACAGCGTCCCTGTTGAAGTAATGGATAGGCAACCACCACAGGTGTGCACTCTGAGTGTCTGCCCAAACGGTGGTTTTACTCGCTCCTTGCACCTTTAAACCACCGCTAATGCAGGGACTCTATCAAACTCATGTGAACCTGACTCAGGACTTCACTATTTTTAGATACATCTTAATCTTTCCTGTATGTATAAAAGCCCCCTCACAGTTTGATGGCCGATTAGTTTTTCAATGCGTTAGAAAGAAATAGGGAGTTTATTAAATGAGATTTAGATGGAGCGAAGTGCCAGCTAAGTCATTTTCCCAGATGAAATGCAACGAGGCACACAGGACACATTTTTGCTGACGCTAACTGCTCACAGTTACTACAACCGCCATAGGGAGGCTGAAGATATTTTTGTTATTTCAGCTTTGTAATAATTAGCCTTCTAGGCACACCACAACTCCAATCTGGTCAACTGGCTGTGTTATACATTCGCAGAGGACCGGCAGCCTTCCCACATCCTGAAGGAAGCTGTTGGATAAACTCCTTCAATTTAGGATTAGAGCTTAGAGTTCGGTCTTTACACTTTTTGCAGAGGATTGCACTCGGAGATGAAAACACTACTACACTGCTACAGAGGGCATTTTCTGATATAAAAATAAGAACGAGATTCTGAGCCATGGCAGCAAACCTCGAATGAACCAATTTAGCTCCTCACAGCAATCCGTCTATTCAAATCTCATTAATTCCAATGAAACTGAGCTTTTTCTCCGCCTCTTAATAAAATAAAAGCCCTGTAATTGTGTATTCATTGCACGCTTATCGAGCAAGAAAGGCCTGTTTCACTTGCTTTTAAAATGAATTTAGACGTTACTCCTCGGACCGCCATCAAAGTTAATTACAGTCAAAGGATGAAAGTAAGACATTTTAAAGGCGCCTGTAAAGGAAGTCATCACAGCTTCTGGTGATCTGCTAACACCACGGATGCAGGCGGGACACATGTATGCTTGACCTTTCTTTTGGCAGGTGGAGCCTCATCTCCGTACTGTGGCTGTTGCTGTTCACACACGCCTGAACTTTCATTTACATACAAATAAGACAACGAGCACAAGATGCAGGCTTCTATTCATGTGCTTTCCCGAGTGTGCTTGAAGTAAGCACGGCGTGTTATTTTCTCATTTAACAGCGCCGACCATTCAGGTTTTTTGTGTTCTTCACCCTCTTCAAATGACAAAACGAGTCATGTGTTAAAAGTTTTAATCTCACTACCTTGTGGCTCACTCGCTCAGTGATAAACGCCGCTGCTCCGCTGCTTAATGCACCTTCAGTTGAGACAGAGATGACAGCGCGCACAAAGAGCAGAAGGCAGACGGGCCAAATTAACCAACTTTCATCCATCGCTTAAAACAACATCCACACAAAGCGTTCGTCTGATACTTTGCCTTAAAGCACCTTTGAAATCATGAGAGCAGACAGAATAAAAGCAAATCGAATGATAATCTTCCTGATTTTACACCTGGCAGAGAAGCACTCAAGATCCAACACTATGTTAAATGAGTTCATCAACTGTGTTTGAGCATTCATAGTTTTCCATCATTCAGCTGACATGCAGTAATCTGTGGTCAAGGTGCGTGGAGCCTTGGGGAAATGTTTAGTGAGCCCATAACAGCGGCTGGTGAAATATGACTGGCTGCGTCCTGGGGGACCCATGTACCCTGAATCACTTTTAACACACGCCTGCTCTGTTTCAAAGCGCGTATTGACATTTCAGAGATTAAAAGGGAATTTTATGAACTTCTTACACCCTGGCGACACAGGAGCAACACCGACATTCCCCAATAGACATCATCACTAGAACCACACTTGAGGTGAAATCCATAGTTATCATCCATGGGCTGCTGGCCTGGAGAATTTGTCACAGGAACAGATCAAGGAAGAGGTAAATACAGCAGATGAAAAACTTATGGCTGTAGGCAGTAAAGAAGCCCGGAAATTGGCTTTTGTGACAAACTAAATTCAGCTGCAGAGGTGCAGTGTGTGGGAGTAACAGGGAGCTAGTGGTGAAAATGCAATATAATATTCGTAATTATGTTTTTCATCCATTTGTAATGACATGAACCTAAGAATCGTTGTATTTTTGTTACTTTAGAACAGGGTTTTTCAGTCCTGTTCCTGGAGTACCCTCTGTCCTGCATGTTTTTAAATGTTTTCCTGCACCAACACACCTCATAGGAATTGGTCATTCTGCTATGTGAATCAGGCGTGTTGGAGCAGGGAAACATCAAGATACATCCAGAAACAGGGTTAGAATATTGGCCATGTTGCACTGCCACGATTCTACAGTAGCCCAGATTGGACAAAGCAAACATATGCTCATTCAGGGGAGGGTTGAGGTGGAAGGGGTTCATTTGGTTGCATTTTAATCTCACTCACCAGATGTAGACTTTTAGTATAACTGTGTTCATGTGGTGTCGACATAACTCGAAAAAATGTTTTCTGGGAAAGAAAGTGGGAGAAAATTATGGCACATGCGTTGCCAAGTTGGTATCCACCCCTCCCTTCCACTACCTCCATGTTACTGTTTCCAAAACAACAATATGTCAATTATTTTAACCTCATCTGAACCTCATCATTACATTGGATAATATTGTCATAAACCTGGGCTATCTTATTTTTTGACAGTGGCGTTTCACTCGATAAAGCTATTTAACTATTTTTACTTTTTAGAGTTTTCTAAAACTATAATACCTATTTCTACATAATGTTGCTTTAATGCCAGGGCTCGCCTCCTCACATACAAAACAAGTTCCCGCGACACTGTTTTGTAAGCAGGGGCACGATTTCTGCATCCGCGGGTTTAGTGCATTGTGATTGTGATTAGTTCAGCCAGACCTTTCTCCAGCGCCGACACAGGGTGATCCCTGGATGTGCTGCACGGTGATCGATTGTGTTACTAGCCTCAAGGTGACAATTGCACCACCCACTCTGATGTCAAAACTGATTGGTGACAGTTCCACCTGCCCTCAGTACCACTGCATTTGACTCAATAGCTCCTGAAGAAATGTTGGTGATACTGTGACAGCACTGAATGACGGAAAACTCGAATTTCATGTTCAAATCCAAAAAAGTCTGTTAGTGTGAATATGTCACAAAATGTCCTCTGTCTGCTACTTACCATTTAACAACTGTGCCAGACTTATTCTGTGTGCAACTGTGGCTGTTAGCTGGACGAAAAAAAAAAAAGGAGAAAAAAGAAGATCCGAGACTGAAAAAGAATTACTCTTTTGACAGCCGGGCACAGGTTGTTAGTGGGGAGAACAGAGGTTTTTGGAGCTGCCGTTACATAAGCAGCAGAGTCTCTGAGAAGCCGTGTGTTGATCCGCTGTGGACCCCTGTGATTCCCTCCTCCTTCAAAGCAGCTGCTGAAACGGGGAGCTGAGCATCATAAACTCTACAGCTCTGACTCCCTTCGACAATTTACAATACCGTGTCACTTCGACACAAACACACACTCGCGCACGTCCACAATCCTTTCTCCATCTCCGTCGCCACGGCGCGGCTTTTGTTAATTCCACATACAGAAGCTTGTCAAATAACAGCCTCGCCGTCTCACTTATTCTGGAAATAAACTATTTTGAGCTGACGTTCACGCTAATAAGATTAAAATATTTGGTGATCCAGCGGCTGTGGTTATTCCGAGGTTATCCAGAATGCCTTGCAGTGGCTGAATATATGCAGGGCGGTTTAAACAGCTTTAGCATCTTAATTTGACAGTTTTCTGCAGTGTGTCTGTATAAAGCTGCACGAAAATCCCTCATTCATATTCCGGCAGCTGGTCCGATCATTAATTATGAATAGTGAAGTATTTCCAGATATTTTCCCATTTGTTTTAACCCCAGACTGTTGTGAATCCCCGAACACCAGAGTATACAGAGTTAAACTGCCCTGGCAACTCTGACTCTTAGTCCGCAAGCTCTCTAGCTCCGGTTTTGACTTCCAAAACTAGTTAACAACTTCACTTAATTTGTGTTGTTGTCTTCGTAAAATAAACTTTTGTATTAAAAAGCAGCTTGTTCTTAGAGGCGCCACTTATATTCTGGAAAATTGTCTGACAAGTTGCGTCATCTGCACTCATTTAAGCACTACTTTACCGCACTGCACAAAGGCACCATCTTAGGGCTATTTCCAAGTGCCATGACAGGTGTGTGTATGTTTTAATCATGCAAGCATGAATAAAAAATGATGCTCTAGAGATGTGTGTGTGCAAAAAATGCACATTTGTACATGCAGATCATTCACTGATTCAATGTAATCCTCACTCTTTCTTTAGGTTGCCTGCCTGGGATTACTAAAGTGCTGTGAAATCAGCAGCCAATCCAGTGTTTCTCAGCCCAACACTGAAGACAGTCAGTGATCTGTGCTGAGGGGTGGATTAAAAAATGCATAACATCCCCGCTTTGCACAAGCACGAAGCTGAGGGGCACATCAGGGGAGGCTCACTGTACAGTCAGGAAGACAGTGGTGGCACCACACTGGGTCAAGACATCAGGACAGATGTGTCGAGACTCAGAGCGATGCAGCAACACACACTTAAAGGAGGCAGAGAGTCTCTTAATGATGTCAGCAGGAATTGTCAGTCTCCTAATTGTGCCCCTGCAGATCAGGGAGACCCATTTTAAGACCGGTCTGACAGTCTGCATGAGCTTCTACTGGGACCACTAACATGTTCTCTGACTGCTGCCCTGTCGCGATGCTCTGGTATTTGAGCGGTGACTCTGTGATGGGTGGAGGATGAGAGTGAGAGAGGGGGAATCCCTGCTGCAATAACAACTTAAGATCCTCCCTACGGACCAGTACATTTAGCACAGTGTTCATCAGAGCAGAATGGGTCGCGCATTCCCCCACCCACTCCCCCCTCCCCAAAAAAAGAAAACCAGCGCGTCGACACCAGAGTCATCTGGACAATGGAAGTCGATTCCGGGCTTCATCATTTTTTGGTGGGGTTTCCAGGAGCATCACATGATGAAGGAAGAATAATAAATACATAACGCGATTACATGCTGGCTGAATTTGGTGTCACGGCACTGAAAAGGGACGCTGCCTGTTGCGAAAATTGTTTGCGTAAAAATGTTGCGTCTCTAGCGCTAAGTTGCGCGCCTGGCTGATTCCCTCGAGGTTGGTGAGGTTTTCTAAAGTTGATCCGCGTCTTGAATGAGATGCGTGAGTAGCGCTGAGAGACATGGCACAGGCGAAATCCCCCAACCCCTCTATCAGGAATACACAGGGATGCTTCTAAATTTAGCCTTTAAATAAAAAAAAAAAAACCCGACAGCTCCAGTTTGGGCTGCAGACGGTCTCCCTACCTTCCACTTTGGTGAGGGTGAGCACCGGACTGTTGCAGGCGGACAGCGGGGCAACCCTTGCGGAGTGTTTCTTCATGATGATGAGCTCGGATGGGCAGAGCTCTAAACCGCTTCGACTACATCCCTGAAGCTGATTTGGTGCAGACACCAGACCTCTGGATGGGACCCTTGATGTTTTCTAGAGCCGCTGTCCTCCTGCTCTCTGTCCCCTCGCATCCATCCAACTCCCTGTTGATGGGCTTTTCTTCTCTCTCTCTCTCTCTCTCTCTCTCTCTCTCTCTCTCTCTCTCCTGCCTCTGTCGTATCCCCCCACCCCCTTCCTTACTTCCTTCCTTCCTTCCTTCCTTCCTCCCTCCACTTGCCTTCCCCTCCTTAAAAACCTGCTGTATCCAGTGCGTCCTGGCTGGTCTCTCCTCACGTACAGTTTGGCAATTGCTGCAATTCGCCAAC
>OMLP01002830.1:9038-34940 GCA_900302685.1 Spondyliosoma cantharus | reverse complement strand
GCACTTGTCCCCGGCTGGTCCCTGCGTGAGACAAACCGGGCCATAACTGGACTGTGTGACAGATATGATGGGACCAGTGTAGTGAAGGCTGGAGGGCGGTGTGCGGCTGCTTAGCCCATAAACACTCTAATTACAGCTGTTTCTGGTGAATCGAATTACAGGCTAATGAAATGAACTAATCCTTATTTTTATCTGGGGACCACGTGGATTCAATTAAGTCTCACTGAAGGTCCCCAGACCCCCACCATGTAACACAGCCTTTTCACTGGGTTTTGGAGCTGCTTTTCCTGCTCATGCGTTCTGGGTGTAAGCATTTTGGTTTTAGTTTTAAAAACAATCTGAAATAAGCACAGACAGAGGCTACAGAGCGGAATAGCCAAAGGTATGGTTGTGGCATTAAAGTAAATCTCTGAAAAAATGGTATTTATAGCGGGTTAAAGGACAAGTTCTCCCAAAAATGAAAACTCAGTTGTTAACCACTCAAGACGGGTGAATTTTCCTAGTCCACAAAACATTTCTGGAGCAAAACAGTGGCGGTGCATTCAGTAGATGGGGACTTGTTTTAAAATGTCTAAAAAAACAAAAAAAAAAGGACACAAAATGGCTCCACACAGCTCATCCAGCCTAATCAAAAGTTTCCAGCCACAAGATCCCAAATTTAATTGAGGTGCTACTTTCCCTGTTTAAAAAGCCGAAATCTCCACTGTAGCTGCTAACCTATAAGCATTAGCACGCACCCCGTATGAAGTCCGAGCAAAAGGTCGCCACCAAGTCGAAAGCCTATGTAACGACTTTTTTAAAATCAATTGTGGATCACAGGGCTTCCAGAGTTTTGGATTATGAGGTGAGCTGTTTGGAGCCATTTTTATACTGTTTTTGTTTTTTTTATGTTTTAATGCAATTTCCCATCTATTTTGTTAGTTGTTTAGGAGAACGCTGCAACGCTGTGAAACTTCAGAAATGTTCTGTGGACTACCAAACTTCACTCGACTTTACGTCAGCGTGAGGGTGAGTATGACTGAATTGTCATTTTTAGGTGAGCCTCCCCTTGCAGAAAATATATTATAGAATATTTTTTTACTTTAATTCCTGGTTTTCTGTCACTGATGTGACATGAGAATATGTGCCATCTGCTATACTCCTCATGAATACATTTATAGCGAATGATTCTTCCTATTTGAGCATTAAATCTTTAATGTTTCTCGTTCTCCCTTTTCTTAGCTTTTCCTCTTTTGTCGTGTCCAGCTGGGTGGGGTTGATAAAGAGGATATGGTAACATTAGGTATTTGCAGATTTTCCATGAACATTGGATATTTAACTTATAACTTCACTCTCATTTACTTCAGTATCATAACATCTGCCAGATGGTCTGCATCTCAGAGGGTTTTGTGCTGAATCAACATAGAAAGAGACGCGCCCTTCCAGTATTATGTCCTCATACAGATTCCAATAAGGCTTGGCGTATTGATCCATGACTGCTGTCTGTTCCTGTATTTAAGAACTGCACTGTGTAGAACTCATTGGAAAAATGTTTTGATGGAAGGTAACATGACTTGGGGCTGGCTGCCAACCTTGACTGAATTCATGCAAATGATCGCAGGGACACAGAGTTTAATGCATTTTGGTTATGTCATGGCCGGCACATGATCTGTTTAATATGTTTAGTATTGGCACTGGTGCTGATCTGGAGAATCATTGCCATGGACAGACTACTGACTCAGCTATTAGCTTATCAGAACCTCCTGTCAGCTATGTTGTGTAAGCAATCCAGACCTGAATCCCAGCTGACTGATTGATAGACTGATCCGGGCTGGAGCCCTGATAGCTTTCAGTTTCACAAATCATGATTTTACCAAAGTCATCTAAGTTCAAACTGTACTGATAGAAGGAGTGAAGTGGGTCACTTTTACGGGCTCATCCACGATGCGAGCGAGAAGTGCTCTCGTGTCTCTTGTCTCCACAGAAATTGGTTTTGAAGCCTGAAGTGACAGAGCTTCACAAAACACTTCACAAAACACAAACCTGAGAGCCGTCCAACTCGCTCTGTGAAAACATCTGGTCGGCTGAGAGCGTGCCCGACACCCTTTCTGCATAATATCATGTCATTTTACACGTCACTTGTATTTTACTTGTGAGAATCCATTATGCAGAGACAGATAATACATCAGAGGGAAGCAGATAGCTGCCAGTGGCACAAGTCGAACTGTTCAGTAGTAACCCTTCGATGTCCCTGTGACCCTGCGTTAATGTGTTCAAAGACATACGTGTGTCTGCAGTGGTTCTGCATGTGTGTTTAAAAGCCGCTGAGCACGCCTAAAGGAAGCTGCTCTGAATTATTCACTGCTTATACGCTACCTCACACTCAAGCGAGAATCCCCTGCCCTGCCTAACTAGGACAGGGAGCTCTAAAAACACTCTGCCCAGACCCATTCTGTCGTCCCCCAGCAACCAAAACCCACTGGATCCTCCACTGTATTTTCCACTGCTATCCCAGCCCGTGTGTTTGGGTTTGAAAATGGGAAAATGTCAGGCAAGGTGGATGTTAGCTAATGGATGAAGTGCAAGAGCTCAGCGTGAACAAACTAAAAGAGCAGCACAGGATGTCTGACGGATAAACATCATGTCACTTATGAGTTATATTGTTGTATGTGACGGTTAAATATCCCACATCACTTTTTTTTTTCTGAGTCCCATTTGGGCTCTGCAGCTGCCAGCTGTCTTTGGGAACCAATGTTGTCAATTTCCAGCAACTTACGCGGTGAGAATGAGACGATTTAGTCGCTGTTCACATGCTATTATTGACAGAAAAGACAGGGAGGTGGAAATAGGTGGAGCGGGTGAGATCATTAAAAGATCCCAGTCAGTGACTCATAGACTTTTATCTGCAAACATGGAGGAGGATCAAACCGGTCCAAGCTCTGAGACGCCACATGACAGCTCTTGCTCTCTAACACACATTCCCATTCTGTATGTGAATAGGGGGTAAGTGTGCGTGAGGAATGAAGAAGTGTAAAAGGGTTCCTGCATCAGCTCAGCCTTTTGAAATCCTCATTTTCTTCCGAGAGACTGACAGAAGCAGATCCGGGGACGAGAGGCGATTATTCTTCCGTGTACAGTGGGATGTACTCGTAAGAGATGCTTGTACTTTTCTCAAATGTTTATTCATGCTGAATAATGAGGGATGCTGCAGTAGCCATTTTCCAGGTCAAACAACCTTTAACTGCACTAATCAGTGCTGATATAGATCTCAACAATGACCGCCCACTTTTTGAACGGCTCCGGTTCCGGAAGTGAATTTGCCATTCATTCACTCCATTGAAGTTTCATAAAATCCTTATATAAAGAGTTTTAAGCCTGGAACCAAGCCAGTGAACTACGAGATGAATCATGACCATAAAATATTTAATTTGGCACACCATTCTTTTGGGAAAAAAAAGCAAAGGTACAAAACTGTGTACATAATTGACCTTACTACTCATCCCATAAACCACTGTGAATGTAACAGTGACGTCTCTGATTGGTGGAGCTCACTGTTACCATGGAAATGTTTACCGAACCCGCAAATTTCACGTTCGGGTGAACCCTTTCGAAACTCTTCTCCTCATCTCTAAAAAAACACAGTGGGTCAGAAAGTGAAATCATGGCAGCTCTGTGGTAAACAATCGTAGAGTTCAGTGGTAGCAGTAACTAGTGAACATGAAATTTGCAGGTTCGGTAAACATTTCCGTGGTAACAGCGAGCTCCACCAATCAGAGACGTCGCTGTTACACTATAGGATTGTGGGTAGAGTAGTACTTTTCCACGACATCGCAAATAAAACATGTTTTTCTTAAAACAAGGTTGATATTATACGGACTTGTGGCTTCTACAGGATCATATACCATCGTTTCACAATCTCATAACTCGTGGTAAGTCTACTTTGGATGGTTACGACATTATGGCCAATAATCAAAATCTGTATGCAGAATATTTGACTGAAGGTCAAATCAATCAGGCATGAACATGCTTCACATAAAGTCTATGAAACTATTAAAGCTGCTGTAAATAGGTGTTAAATAGCTCTATATTCCAACAGTAATCACTGGTCTCTCCTCTCCTGGCTCATGCAGTAAAAGAGAAAATACATTTTCTGGTATCCCTGCCCACTTTATCCAATCAGGACAGAGAACTCCATTAAGAGGCAGTCCTGTAGCAGGATCCTACTATTTGCTGGTATGTCTGATGATTAACGCTGCACATTCATGTGGCGATGGATTGCTAACTGCAAAACGAACGGGAAGTTAAAATGTCTCTTACAGCAGTTTAAGCAAATTTTTCCCTATAAAAAAAACTGAGACAGATGAAGATACCTTGATGAAGATTTACCCTGTAGCCATAGAAAAAGCTGAAAGAAGGTAGAGTGAAGCTGATCCTCCAGTCAAAAAATATTGGCTTGTATCGCTCTGAAAAAGACTTAGCTAAGACATAAGGCTACATCATTTGCAAAACATGAATGTCTGTACAACATTTCATGGAACTCCATCCCTCGGGGGCACCTACACTACCCACAATGCAGCGTAGCCACTGAGTGACATTGCTGGAGGAAATGTTTTAGATTACCTGCAGCTTCCTCTGGAGCCACAAAAGGCTTTATACTACTTTTCTTCCTATATGCAGTCCCCAAGACCCGTCAACACACTTTAATGTGTATCATTCATATAGCTATGTGGTTGCGGATTGCAGCCAACAAAATACCCCTCACCTCACTACCCACTGTGGTGGCACCTAATCTAAAATGAGAAAGACCAGTGTTTGGTTTGTCCATTCTGGGGAACTGTAGGAACATGGCGGTGTAACATGGTAGACTCAGTGGAAGAGGACATGTTCCCTCCCTGTCAATATAAACACCTCATTCTAAGAAAACACAACAATTCTTAGAGTCAGGTGATTATAACCACTGAGAACATATTAATGAATATCATGTTCCATCCCTGACAACAGATCCCCCTAAATCTCACACACCGGACCTTGAAGAGTAAGAATTTGCGCTGTAATTCACTCACTAAAAAAGCCCAGCTAATTAGACGTTAACAATCTGTATCTACTTAATCCATCGTGTATTCAACACTTTCACAATTGCAAATCAACTGTTTACTGTAATCCCACAGAGCAGGATGGGAAGAAGGAAAACAAGGTGGTCTGAAATCTATTCTATTGATTTTGCATAAAAGTGCCTCAGCTGCAAATCAGACTGCCCAGGGCACTTGATAGTGGAAGATGATTGACTTGGACTGTTCAAAGGTGTGCGTAAGAGTAAATGAGTTCTTGCTGTGTGATCTAAATTAACCAATAGTGTAAATGTGAGGACGGGTGCCTGGCTTAATTTGTGTACAGCAGCTGTTTGGTGCAGACTGTTGGAGCTGTTGTAGCTGCCGCTTTGCCAAAACATTAACAGATTTGTTATTGGCATTTCCGATCCAATTACACAGCTAATCCTGATTTAAGATAAATCAATTCCTTTGTCCTACTCCAATAACAAATCAGCTGGAATTAAGAAAGCCTGGAGACAGTTGAACTCCTGAACAGCATAATGAGAATAGCATGGAGCAGGTCGTGGTGTTAGTTCTCTCACTTTTCATTTAATGCCATCACAAGGTCATTGCAAATATTAGCATACTGACATGCTAAACACAGATGATGAGCATACCTGCTAAAAGTCAGCATGTACTCGTCAATGTGAGAATATTAGCATGCCAGAGTTAGCATTCAACTCAAAGCACTGCACGCAAAGATGCTAGCGTGGCCATGTCCTTGTACAATGATACTTTTGATAATGAACAATTGAACTACTTGATTCACTTTATGACTTTTTGCAAACTTTTCCCGGCTTTAAACTGATCCGACATAATCAAGTTTTGATCAAAGCAGATGATTATGTGCACAAAAAATGAAATGGGTCAATTCCTTTTAATTTCACCATGCATATTAATGAGGCAGTTATTAATATTCATACCAAATATTGGCAGTGTTCTCTTTTAAGTAAAGAGACGATTTCATCTCTCTGGAAGAATTAGGTGGAGGATTTTTTTTTTTTTCTTCTCTGAACCATCTCTCCCTCCACTGTTCCAATCCGGGGCCACTTCTGGCTCCTTCTAACCCCAACCCTCCAGAACAGGTACTGATGCTGTAAACATGATAGCTGAGGGTTCATTACTGAAGAGGAGTCTGTCTCGCTGCCCTCGCACTTAATAAACAACTCCCAGGGCGTGAGAAAGGAGTGGGGTAGTGGTGGTGGGTAGTTGTAGCGCGGAGTCCTAAATAACAGCTCATTTCAAGTACCAGAAAGGTCAAGTCAAATTAACTTTGCCTCTTCCTGGGCGCAATACATCTTCAGAGCAGACACAGCTCATCTGAGGAGGCAAGCGGCTGTCAAGGTACTGCAACCAACAGCAGTTTATTGGATTAATGGCCTCAGCAAGGTCCCCTGGGGTGTAGGAGGGAGAGAACTGTTGCCAAAACACTATCTCCATTTTAGCTACATTACAGAGCCACATGGCGGCCAACGCTTGCATTGATCTTTCATACCAAACCTTAAACTGAAAAATGCTTTGTCACAAACTGTTGCCAAATGTTTTTGTGAGAGAAATACCACATGAGATGTACTCAGGCATGATTTTCAATTAGTCCTTTGCAAATCAACCCCATGTGGACTGGGGATGAATCAACACCTCTGCACATCACTGTAACATATCTTCTCTCTGTGACAAGAGCAGCATGAAACTGTAATGTGATGATTGATAATCTGCTCCATGGGACTTGCTCGCCTCTCCGGCGATGCTATTACTGGCAGTAGTCTATATTACCGACCCCTCCAAAGAAACATTGCATTGAAGAAACAGCGTTAACTTCTCATACACTCAGTGATTTTTTCTCTGCAGTCTGAAGATATGCTGAGAACAAAATTAGCCTCCAGTAGTTAAGCTTAACTGCTGGATATTTAAAGGATCAGTGGCAGCTCCAAGCTGTACACTCTCTATAGATGGATATGGGTGGATGGTCAAAGTCAGTTGGAACCCAAAGTTGGGGGCTGCGCCTACTGGAGGTAAAAAATATGGAGAAGATGCATACATGTTGCACTTTTAGTGTTTCAGCTATAAAGGTGGCACGTTCCTTATTTAGTTTTTACAGACCAAACCATGGATACGTTCTTTGTTTCTTTCTAATAATGAAGAATGCTAAAGTTGATTAATTCAAATGTCTTGTTTCGTCCAACCAGCAGTCGAAGAGGCAAAAATATTCAGTAAAGGACAAACAAAACCAACCAAATATTCACATTTGAGAAGCTGGTACCAGTGAGCTTTGGACAGTTTTTGCTTAAATTTCATTGTCATGATAAATGTATAGTCACTGCTTCAGCTCTAGGTTACATACACTTCCACATACGCTCCCTATCACAAACTCTAGATCACATACACGCCTCCACATTAGCTCTTTTACACAAAACAGATAAATAGTCTAACTGTGTGAGCTTGCGTAAGAGAAGGGAACATGGGTCAGAGAGCCTGTAACCTCCCACTCAGAACACAGAGCTGTCTCCGAGAAAACAGAGAGCCAGACTGGCTGCCTCTTGAAATAAAGTGATATAGGACTTCCTCTTAATTACAACCACAGCTAATAAGGTCCAGCAGCATCTATTAAAATGCCATCAAGTTGTAATACCTAGTGAAAGCCCTTATAATCACACTCTCCCCCGGTGGCCCACGCTTAATCAGGAGGAGAGAGAGTCTACATTAAATTTACATCCCGCTAGAGGAATCAGCCCATGACAGCACAATTCTCCTTTCCAATTAAGTTTTTTCCAGAGCTACAACATGTGATGTGTTAAAGGTTTATTTGTGGTGCAGATGTGCAAGCAGGTTCAGAGGCTGTGGTCGGGGATAGGGCCCTGAACGCTGTAGGACATGTGGGCAGAGACGCTTTAACTGATGATACAATGAGAATAACAGAATAATGTCACACAGCAGAGAAATAAAGTTAGACTCGACACCTCTGCAGGCAAATCGGGAAAAGCTGGTGAATCTTTTCTATATGAAATGTCCAAGGAGCCCTTCTTAAAAAGAAACAAATCCTATCATTTGCCTATAGATCACAATATACAATGCAGCCAAACATGAACATGCAGTGATTTTGTATGAATAGAAAAATCTTAGTGTCTCTATTTATGGCAGCTTAAGCCACACAGACTGTGCTTGAGCTGAGGCCAAGAAAAAGGCTTGAGGAGACACAGCAGCACATATGAGTCCTATGCCAACATCCTACTCTTATTGCTATTCAGGTTGTCTCGGTATCAGGACCACACTTCAGCAACATCTTAAGAAACATGTATATATATATTCATTCGAACAGGGTAAATATAATGCTTCTTTGCAGACACTCCTTGATCAAAATTACACACAGTAACACCTGAAAACTGCCTTGTAAATCCACTTTCCACACCTAGTTTTTATCTTCCAGTCACAAGCCTCTCTTACTAACATCTAATGAGAGTGGTGGTTCCATGTGTAATAGGGTTGCACTTGTCAAATTATTCTCGAAGAGGCTATTTAACTCCTACTCACTCCAGTAACAGAGAAACCGACCCTTGCACTCCGACTGCTGGCTAAAGAGAGAAGCATCACTTAAGAGACATTCTCTCCAGTACATGCTGCTAGCTCCCTCTGTTGTCGAGCTACAGCATGACTATTTAATTGTTGTTGTTTTTTTTATATCCACTGGGGAGGCAATGTAGCCTAAATCTGTTTCTAATCATTGTTTTTTTTAAAGTGTGAAACTGTTGCCGTCCCCTCGAACGAAGCTTGGAGAAAGGCACCCCGCTTAGTTTATTTGCTAAGTTTCACTCAATGTAATGCCCATGGGATCATGAAATCGTGTTATTTGATCCTACAGACACTTATCCTCCGAGACCACAGAGACTAAAATTGTGGTTTCAGTTTAGACTACATCAAATACATAACAGGGGTCTATCCAAAGGTATTTATTAGTGTCTGACTCTGGGAAAGTAGGGAAAACAATACAAACTTTATCAAATCATACACATTTAGGCTATTCTATGTGATCTTCTTTTGGGAACTAATGTATGAATGTCATATTTTTTTCACTTCCATACATTGAAGCTCCCCTGAAGCTACTTTGAAACCCCCTGGTCTAAATAACTTCAAACTAAGAATAAGTGTAATGTAGTTCTCAGTGAATCTGATTTTAATTTTGCACCTGTTAAGTGGATAACTTTGCATTTAATGTGTTTTCAACATCAGGGCCGTCCACGGTCCTGAAACAGAAAAAAGGACTCCCGTTTGTTTTTGCCAAAGTGGCCCCTCTTTACACTGCTATCTCGCTGAGCTTAACATTATTCAAATTGTTCTAAATTGCCTGTAATTACGGGGCACTGTTTCCAAAAAAGCTTCTCTCCAGCATTTGCATTTATATCAGGTAATTACCTGAGCCAGAAAAGTGCGGTCATGACATTCTAGCATATAATCTTTTTCCATCCTAGTATGAAACATTTTTTATAAAAGAAAATACGCTCTTGGACGGTGCGTTTTGTTCCAGTGATGAGAAGCAGAAAACAACTGTTTTATACACACAGCTGCAAAACAAACAGCACATTTTATATGTCATGTCGCTGTTTTTTGACATTTAGTCTATGATCCAAACTAAAAAGGAAATAGTCAGGAATAGTCAGGAAGTCATACATATCAAATATGCCGTCTTCATTTAGCACACCTGTAGGGTACAACACCCTGACACTGCAGTGCATCCATTGTGCCTGTAGGGGGCACTGTGACCACATGCAGTCACGGATAAAAAAAATCCCCACATAATGACACCCGCTCATGGTTTGGATGAGAAAGGCCGAGCCCAAGAAATCACACAGCAGCCCAGCAGTGCAGCAAAAAGTGGAACAGCGGTAATGAAAGGTGACAATGTGACCCACTTACACACCTGTCCAGTACACTCAAATGAAAGCAGACACACACATTTGGAGCACATGACCATAATGAAAGATTTTGGATGAGCACACTGCTAGAGTACACACACACACACACACACACACACACACACAGGTGCAAAACACTAAAGAGCAGCAGCCCATTGTGATCACGTCTCACTTTCTCCTCTCTTTCTAAGGACATTGTTAGAGCTCTGTCACACTGTGAGGCACTGACTCCGATATTTGATTTAAGGTCTTTTTCTTTTTTTTTCCCAAGGGACATCCTTCATAGTGAGGTGCCAGAATGGAACAGCGAGTCCAGGGTGACCTGGAAAAGCACTGACGGTTCTACTGGCAGCCGTGTTAGGTTTCTAAAACTTTGATATGCAAGTTTTAAAAGCAGCATCTGACAGCTAGCAGAGCCCCAAAGACACCGAATCGTTTGTAAAAACTCTAGGTTGAAAGTAAATTATTGAAATGATGAGGCTGGTGATATTGGATAGACTCTGTTTCATCCAACGATGCGCTCGCCCGTCTCTTAATGCTTTTCGACTTTCCTCCCTTCTTTGGTTCCTTTGTTCCTTCTGAAAATGTATGTATTTCAATTATTACGAAAGGCCAAATAATTCCCTGAAACAGCTGTCTCTGTGGCTTTCTATCAAATGTTACACAAACAGGAGTAAATTGCTGCAGACTACTTTCAGCCACGGTTTAATACACATTTGTTTCTCTGGTGAGTATTTACAGCAGCAGGAGGGTGAATGTTTGTACTCAAAATAACAACACTGCCCATAATTCTGTTTTTAATGTTCTTTTGAGGAGGGCAATGATGCTCAGTGGCACAGAGGAAGCTTTATTAAGCAAGTGATCATTGCTGGTTTTGCTCTTTTATAGGTAAGGTTGAATGAGAGCATATCCAAAACACAAGCTCAGATTTAAACAAAAGAACATAATGCACATACAGTGTATGATGTATAATGGTTACAACCTTCCCTCTTTGTGTCTGAGACATACACAGGTATTTGTCTGATAGTCAAGACCACCTAAACCGAGACCAAGTCATGACCAGAGTGTATTGACACAAAGACAAGACTTTGAGGGGTTGAGACTGAGTCAAGACCAAGATCAATCTGAGTACCGCACTGCATGACACACGATGAAATATGGAAACTACAAACCATAGTCGCTCCTAAAAGTGATCTGAGAGATCCACATTCCCATGAAACACCCACAGAAACCAAATGAAAATTGATCTTCTTTCACATAATTTATTGCCGTATATGTAAGAGCCCAACAGATGTATTGGTACCTGATATTGGCCTGTAACAGATATATCAGTGTATATGTTTTCCAATATCGGCTGATATGAAACTTTTGGCTTTTCAGAACTTGATGTAGAAAAATTGGCTGCAAAAATCACTTATCAATTGGGTTCTTCTAAATATATGTGTACATGAGAAGTGTACCTTTAGATATGTCTTGATAAAATAATCAAAAGTTACTTTAGAGGTGAATTTTAAATGAGGGAATTTGACGTTGTTTTCTGTGAGCAACAAACACCAACAAATCATGAAGAGCTGAAATGAGTGACTCTTTCTTGTCTCGTAAAAAAAAATGAAGGTATCAAACATTTGTTTAATAGAGTGATATTCCTGACGTCTTCTTGACTGGTCTCAAAATAGTCCTCCTTGTCTGACACTGAAGCGAGATCTCAGGTAATACAACATTACTATGAGGCAGTTTTTATGTAGCCGTGCGCTGCAGTTAATTTTACGTCCAGGCAGTTAACAAAGGTTAAGTAACAATAACAGCGACTGGTAACATGGACTTCAACGAGGCGCTACAGTATTTCTTCTCCCTTGAATTTTTGATATACTTTTATTCATCCCTCCAGCGGGAAATCCTCTGTCCCTCCTGTCTAATTGGGATGCGGCACTGGAGACATACCACTTTACTGCTGATTAAAAAAGGCCTGCAGACGGAATGAGGAGTTATTAATGCTGCTGAGCAATGCTTCCACATGTGTGGACACACAGGGGATCAAACCTTTAACATCCAGTTTGGAGACAGCTTTCGCTTACTGCATGACCAATCCCGCAGCTCCACTTAAATCACCTCACCAACAAACGAGAAGAACATTATCTGAGCCTGAGCAGTGACCGAGCCCAGGATCCTGCTGCGACGGGACCTGTTTCCACTTTTCATTGGATGCTCTCCTGCTGAAACCGTCTCCCTGTTGGTGACACGGGACCTGAAATGAGGGATTCAATCTATCTCCATCTTTGTTGCAGATTGCCATGGAGACTGCCAACAGAGCTGAGACAATCTTGTGCACAAACGAGAGTGGTGAATAACAGTAAAATATTACACCTGAGACTCTAAACCTCAATTATGCAGAGATTTGGTCATATGAATCAATTTGCTTGAAAATAATTGAGCCTGGCAGACTGACAGAAATTAGACTCTGCCTTTTGTGGAGAATAATTCAAAGCTAGGGAATAGGTTCAAACAGAAAACTCGGAGTTAAGTACAGTTGGCAGTTCCAGCAGTAACAATGAAAGTCTTTCTCATGAGGGAGGAAGGATATCTACTGATTCCCAAGTACAAGGAAAGAGGTTCACTCAACCCAGTATAATCACGCTGGCATCCAGCTTCAGATCTGTTAGTTTTTGTCTTTGAAGTGTTTGGATTGGGAGCCGAGTACAGCCAGGTCGCTTTCAACGCTGATCAAACCGGCTCCTGATCACTTGTGACTCCATCTCTCCATCCACAACAGCAGCAGGTGTTTGGAGGCCCTTCAAACGGGCCAGCAGCAGGTGTGTGCGCTGTCAGTAGTGCAAAAATCCACACTCCTACTCTCCATTCTCCATCTCCGCTCCTCAACCCAGCCTCGAACTGCGAGAGCGACCGGGCAAATAGTGAGCCTCCAGTGTCGGACAAAAATAGAACTTGATGTCCTTGCGTTCCCAAAGCTGTAAATGCCCAGCTTTTGTGCACTTGTTATGGGCTCTGTGGAAGAGCCGTTAGTCTTTATTGTCTGGTGATGGGATCGCCAAAAAATGAGGCAATTCATCATCTCAATGAGACCGGTTCTCATTACAGGGAAGTCTCCTCATTAGAAGTGTGGTGTAAGAAATATGGGTGACAAATGCCACCTGAAATCATGCTCCATTCTCCGCGGTAATTACCCCGAGGAGAGCGAGTGAGGTGCTCCACATCTGAAGGTTGCATTGTCTCCGTTTCAAACCATTTGCACCGTTCAGATATAAAATCAGCCTTTAAAAGTCATCTGAACAGTTAATGAACTCAATAGCCTGTTATAAACAACAAGCTTTTCCCTAATAAATTACACTAATATCTAATGTAGTATATTCTCATTGTGACCATATTTATTCTTGGTCAAAAGGCAGTGAAAGGACTTTAAAAAGCTGCGTATTTCTGTCAGCAACCGGAGATGAAACGCAGTAATCAAAGCTTTTACATGCTTGATATCATTTCCAGTCATAAACAGTTCTGTCAGAGTACTGTCCTTAAAAGCGTGGAGTGATTGTGCATAGTAAGTACTTGGGCAATTGGAGGCCTGGGCATTGGCTTGATTTGAATAAGCATTGTGATTAAGTGGTTGCTCTGTACATGTAGTGGGCTGAGGGATGTGGACCAGTCAGCTCCCTGAGGGGGAGAGGAGGTTCAAGCCTTCCTGGCTCCTTCTGCACTCCCCCATTGGCTGTCGGCTCTCATCCATGTCCACAGCTCCCTTAATTGCCTGATTTCCTGACCCCACGTTGAATAGTTTGTACGCTGGGGGCTGGGGGTTATAATAATGACTTGTAGTGACATGCTTGGGGAAGAGTCGTTCCCTTGACTATCGCAGAGTTTCTCACAGATAATGTGACACCAGCACTTTCAGATGGTAACAGTGCAAAACAAACTGAGGGAAGTTGAGGGACTGTATTACTCCTCCTCCATTCAGGTGTATTAAGTAATGCAGCTGGATAACAAAACTTTGCCTTAAACTAAGAAATGCTGAAGAACAGAGAGGTGATTTTCATTTGAACTGCTGAAATGACACAATATGCCACAAATTAACATAAATCAATATTTAAGTTATACATTGTCGATGTAATTGGTCAATAATTGATCAGTTTTATTGAAATGTCAACTAAAATGTAACTACTGACTGGTTTGCTTGGAAAATCTTTGATCTCTTGACTATTCTCTAGTTCAATTATCAGTGAAGATTTACTTCTGTCCGATACTTTAATACCTGCAAAACTGTCAGCTGTACGTATTTAATGCTAATTGGTAAATGTTTTCATGCTACCATGCCAAAACCAACACATCAACATGCTAAACATCAACATGGCATTATTATTAAGCGTTTTCTTTTCATATTCTCTGACATTTCATGGACTAAGCAACTAATCAGTCAATCAAGAAAATGATTAAGAATAAGAACAATCATTAAAGTCAGCCACCTGTTTCTTCTTGTTCCTCCAGTAAAATGTCTGAGCTTCACTGTGTAGAGTGAAATGTGCAGAGTCTGACACCAGAAGGCTGTTTTCACTGTAGAAACCGTAAATTTGCTCTGTGCTCTTTGAAAATCTGATTTTCAGAGGCAGGCCTACAAGCATGATTTGAGCCATCACAAATGGTTTGGAAGCGAATTCTGGTCACTTTCAATATAAGTGTGATGTGGAAACTTGAAGCCACCAGTGCACAAACACTTAGAATTGATGTCAGAAACATATCAGATATGTTTGACCTTAATGCACGTGGGGAGGGGATCTTTTAACCTGCCAAACATCAGCTGCTTTCAGCTTCTCAAATCTAAGGGTTCTGCTGCTTTTATTTTCTTGATTGTGAACTGAATATCTTTGAGTTTTGGACTAACTGTTGGAAAAATAGGATTTGTTGGCTGTACAGATTAAATGCTTACTATCACTTTGGAGTTGTGGTTGATGAAATCATCAGATCATGATGTGAACATGATGAAACATCCAATTTCCGTGCACCTCTTCTTTAAAGTCGAATAAAACCACAAACGGCTACAACACACTTCTGTTTTGATGTTCACAGAGGCAAAAATATCATTTAAGTCATGTCTTACTCATCACAATGAACAGTTTTTAATATGCTGCACGGAGGCTTTCAAGCAGATCTGTGACGGACAAAGAGTTGTCTGTGCTCTCAGTGCGCTGTTGTTCACTATTTATGAAATCTCCATGCAGCGAGGGACCGGGGAGATGGTCGGATGCGCTTGCTCATTGCTTTTGGACTCCTAAGGAAATCAACTGCTTAGACTCACACGGTCATTAGTGATACTCCTCCGAGCACACCAATAATCTGTGAGGTGGAATCAGAGACTGAGAGACGCAGCCAGACAACAGTGTTCGAACGTGATTCTGACTCCCACGAGAAGTATTTTTAATAAATCGGTATAACCTTAACTGTTTCAATTGATTACCTCCTTCTTCATTACTTGAACTACGGACACTAATCAAATTTCTTTCTATGTTAATTAAATTCTACAGTTCAAGTAGCACATGAAGGCAAAATAGTCGGAGTGCACAATGAGGAATATTAGCCTTTGAACAATTCCAGACAAAAGGAAGGAGCTGTCAAACATCCACCAAAGATACTTTTTCTAATGCAGAAGCCTATCACAGCCTATACGCACTATAAAGGCAGCATGGGGGTCTCTATCATCTAAAAATAGATTCATCCCCTTCATCGTCTTTGTTGTTCTTCCGAGCTCCATCCTCTTTATTTGACACGTCTCTTCAGAGCAAATCGCTCTCAGACGTTTACGGTAGCATCAGCATCCTGTCAGGAAACACATCACCTACTTTGAGGAATAGACTGATTAAAAAAAAATATTCCTTTTCTTGCCGTTGTTGTTGTTGTTGTTGCCCTTTTAATCGGTTGACGAGTAAGACAATTTCTCGCGCTCACTGTCTCCCCGTAATCTCCACTTCCCTGACAACCAATTAAGAAATCATGTGACATGCTGCTCAAGTGAAATCAAACTTAAACAAGCAGGATGTAATGACTTAATTAGCTTTACGGGCACTGGCAGTCAGAGTTTGTTACTTATGGATGGAGCCAGGCTAGGTGTTTCCGTTGGTTTCAAGTCGTTATGCTTAGTTAACAGTTTGCTTCATATTCACTGGCATGAAACTGGTGTCAATTGTCTCACCTCCCGAGAAAGTGTCTTTCCCAAAACGTAGAGCTATGTCTTTAATCCCAGGCTTCAGGGAAACAGAGTGAAGATATTTTTTTCCCATGCAGAGTGATGCCGGCAGGGAAGCTTGCTGAGAGAATACATCTGCCGCCAGTGGTAACACCAAGCCCTGTATCCTGCGGGCTTAATTGTGCTCTTCCCCCCTGCCGGTTTGCCCCAGGCTGCACCACCACAACCCCCACCCATCCTCCACAACAGGCTCTTCTCCATCTCTAAATCAAGTGAAGGGGAAAACAGTACTGCTCTTATACAGTGTGACTAACATACCTAAAGCAGTGAAATAAACGACGGGCTGAAAATAAGCTCAGGGTTGCAATACCCTCCAAATGTACACATTTAATTGTTAGTGCTGATTTTTTAAGCAAGCACAGACTGGATACAATGTGTCTGTTAATCAGAACTGTGCTTCACACACCATGCATGGCTGCTCCCATTTTGTTCCTCCTTTGCCTGAGACAACAGCTCCAAATTAATCTCAAGCGTCACATGCTCAGCTAACTTGATTTTTTTTTTTGCTGCAGTGGTAACAGAAAGATTGTGAAGGTTCGAGGGGGGGGGAGCGGACGGGTTGGTCGACGGGATTGCAGCTCTCACTCTGTTGCACACATTCAGTCACACATGCGTTACATAACAAATGGGATAGGGATATCAAAACAGGCAAACAATAAGACAGTGAACAAAGTAAGAAAGTGGCGTGAACAGATGCTGCTTGACTGTGAAGGAAGGAGGACAATAATAGAGCGTCGCACAGAGGATCAAACTACACTTTCACATGCTTCCTTTTCATCTACATTTCTCTTCACATAACCGATTTGTGGAAAATCATGCATTTGAGACACCTCAAAAAGTAAACAATAGAGCTGCTGATGGTTAAAATATTTGCGAGTGTGGCATCTTTGCTACCAGCGAAGTCTCATATCTGGACCATAGTGATCGTGGCGGGCACTGTAATGCCCGCCGGTATAGCGAAATGATGCTGTTTGGTGCGACACCGCAGTTAATGTCAGTGGGTCCGTGGATACATTGTTTGTCATTTTGAAGTGGTTTGTTATTATAAAAGCTACACCATAAAATCACACTTGAATCTCTGCATGAGAGCCAAAAATGGAAACAGCTTTACTGCGAATAAAGGCCATCAAATCTCTCTGAGCAGGCTTCTATCCAACAAAGTCATATATTCTGTTCATGCACGGTGAACACAGTTTGATTGTATTTTGTTTTTTATTCATGTTTCCTGCAGCATTGCAACCTTTCTTTTGAAAGGGGGGGTCGTAAAAATGTTTATCCCATTGAAACATGACATTTTGTGGAACACTGGAGCTTTTGTTCCGGGGATGATTTATCTTGGGGGCAGAGCAACAGGTTTAAAACAAGCGTAAACTAACACTTCTCTCCTCACCGTCAGCCTCTGGACAACATGAGTCACTGATGCTGACGAGAAGTGTGTTGACCCTGGACCTACTCACAGTTAGTTTACAATATGTTTACTGCCCTGTGTTATGATCTGTGAGTAAGTGAGCCATTTTGGACACGAGTGAGTAATATATGCTTGTTTCTATTTTCTGTCATTACGTGACCGACTGTCTGATGATTTATGTCTTGTACAATTAATGTAATACAATATTTTGATTTATCCGCTGCCTTTTAGGCTTTTACATCTATTTGTTTGGTCAGAGAAACAGTATATTAACATTACTTTGTTATTTGTTTCACACTGGTATATCATTATCAGGGTCGTGTGATTGCCTCCTATTGGCTTTTGCTCCTTTATAAGTGAGGTCGCATCATGTTGTTTGTTGTTTGGGGCCCTGATGAAGACTTAGTGGGTGAAACATGTTGGTTGTGTTTTAATGACTGGCCTTTTAGTGATTTGGCCACTGCAATAAAGCCCTTTTGATTTTGTGGTCCCATTTCATTTTGTGAAAATGGAAGCAGCATTCATTACCTCAACACATATTTGAAACACAGCTGCGTACAATCACTTAGTTAGCCAGTCAAAGTGGAAAATGTGATTGGCTCCTTCAAATAAATCTTAACAAATAAAGCAGCACTTAAAGAACATTTTTGACCAATTAGAGGCAAAAGAAACAGGCTGTAAACAGAAAAATGAAATTGTGTCACCTTCTATAGTTGTCATAATGAAAGTATTAGCAAAAATGTTCCTATTTACAGACACTGAGCAACATTATCTTCAATTCGTCAAATGTTCACTCACCTCTTGGCTCTGTTTTGGTCTCCACCAATTCCTGAGTGAAATATATGGCTCTGTTCACTAGCTAGTTGCTAACTTTGCAAACTAATGTTTTTTTCTGCTGACAACAAGGTTGGTGAGAGCAATAAGAATGCATCGAAACATTAAAGTTGTGGGCTGTTATGAAACAACACACTGAGCTGAACAGTTGTCTTGCTCATCAGTATAAGCACCCCTTTGACATGCAAGTACTCATCAGATCCATTACAAATATGAAAATGTTGATTGAGGCAGCTTTAACAAAAGGTAATTGGATTGCATTTATATAGAGCTTTTCTAGTCTTAGTTACCAACCACTCAACACTCACACAATAGACATCAGCATTCCCAAATTCACACACACATTCATACACTGGTGGCAGAAGCTATCATGCAAGGCACCACCTGCTCATCAGGAGCAATGAACCTATTCACACACAGATAGAACAGCCAGTGGGAGCAATTTGGGGTTCAGTACCTTGCCCAAGGACACCAAGGACAAGCAGACTGCACAGCCCGGGGATCAAATCATCACCCTTCCAATCAGTGGATGACCCAGTCCATCTCCTGAGCCACAATCACCCCTTAATCAAGTTACTAGTAAGGTGATACAGTGGTTATAAATCAGGTAGGACTGTAGTATGACTCCATATTGGGAAGCTAAGACAACACTGATATGCTTTCCAACTTGTATGTTTTCTTGTTGCCTCTTATACCCCTAATCATAACTGGTTAGGGTTATGGTCACTACAGGAGCTTAAAGTGGTGGTGATAAGATGTACACAGGGGCCGGAAAAGGGTAAAGGAAGCTTAGATTTTTCTGGGAGCTTATTATGATTGAATATAAATATAAATGGAGAGGAGAAGAATTGCTCGAACAATTATGAGAGGTGCAATTACAGCGATGCTCAATTTTTTCAAACTAGGTCAGCTGATACACAGCTCCCAAATCACTGCTAAAACTACAGGCTTGAGATATAGATATAGCTGACTTTCTTTTTTTTATTTCTCCACACTTATACTCTTGACACTTGGCACAAATGCAAGTGTCAAGAACACAGTCTCATCTCTCTTTCTTGGACTATTATTTTCGGCTATTTTAACGATGACTGCACTCCTTGTTCAGACCGCAGAAAAAACCCCACCAAAAATAATGTTTTGCAAGATTTACAGTACTTAATAGCATTCACTGGAGGCCTGCATCTGTGTGAATCAGTACCACAAGCTGCCATCTACCCATCCTCCCCTATCAAGGTGCCCATAAAAGCCTCCTAATTACTTGCACACCCCCCCATTTACACTTTGCTCTCCCTGTTCCTGAGCACCGCTCTTCTGTGGCCACGCAGACAATGATGTGCTGCGTATGGCCACAGCAGAGCTTGGATTAATTACGCGGATGTAGGAGTCATCACTTCACGACTTCTAATTAACAGCAGATAAAAGGAGTGAAGAGGAGAAAGGGATGACAGCAGGACAGGATCTGGCATGAAACCGGCAGGATTTCCATTACAAGGAAGAGTGAGCACCGAGGACAGAGCAGTACAGCTATAATTCAGTTAATGCTTCTCTCTACTATTAATTCTGAGAAACACAAGCAATGACAGTACTGAGCTGAGACAACCAATATTACATAAGAGATACAGATGTGCCACATGTACCAATGTTAACGTCTCTGCAAGTCTACAAGACAGTTGTTTGTGTCATAGGATACGTATTGTCCTGACATTTATACAAAAAGTGCCATATCATGTACATGTTCATGACCTGGCTTTCATATCAGCAGGTTGAGGGGATGGTGGTGAAGCAACAGGAGAGAAGGCTGGGACGGCAGTTCAAGACTTCGTTACAACTAGGGATGGGTAAAAATAAATCTGTGGCACAGTTTGGTAACTTAAGTCACATCTTTAGATTAAAGTTATCGAGAAAGATTGAGAAAATCTTCCTCCAGAAGTCTAGGTATCTGTATCAGTTCAAATGTGAACGGCACCCAATGTCTTAATTTCCCAAGGTATAATAATTTCAAGCTGTGGTTGTGGTAACAAAAACAGGTATTTTACACCAAAAAATTATGTTTTCCTAAGCACAGTGCTGTCGCAAAAAAAAATAGAAAATCGAACCAAAATAATTTTTAATGTTGTGACATAATGAAACATAAAGTTCCAAGATAGCTGTGGTCTTCAGAGACACACATTTATTTTGGCAAATATTTATGCTTTCAACTAAGTTAAGTGTCCCTGTGCGAGATGTACAGAAGTGGTCTTGTAAGAAATATCCAGAGTCTTCCCGTAGCCACTGAGCTGACGGTTCCAGTTGCTCCTCTCTTCTCCCTGTGGCACTAATCTCCACCACTTCTGACGACACCGAGAGCAAAGACGAGCAGCTGACAGAGACAAGACTAGAGGTTTTCATCTTTAAAAGTGCCATAGCTGATTTGCAGCTCCTCCAGTCCACTGGGCACAAGCGGGATGTCAGGAGCAGGTGTGTGTGATGATCTATGCATCCCTCTCAATTATAGATGTGATGTTACGTAACAGAGGCTGCTCCTACTGTACTGCAGACAGCAAAAAAAGCCTAAAATACACTTGTTCGGAGGAGCCTTGCTTGCACCACTTGGACAGAACATGAAACTTGAATTGTTGAGCTCAAACAGTGTTTTGTTAAACAAATTATATTAGGGCTGGTTGGACTACAATTTAGACGTTGATTTACTTGTAACCTTTCTGACATGACAACACTCAAATCTTATAAAGCTGTAACAATTTATTGTTTTTTTTTCTCTAAAAAAACCATTAGTATACACATTTTTTACCAATTAAAAAGGTTTATCTGTCAAATCTCTGCTGGTACTTCAATGACTCTGTATTGACTTTTTCCAACCCCAAAAGACAGCATCAGAAATGCCTCTTGCACTGGATTGTGTGTTTGTTTGTTTCCACAGTCTCTTTGGTCGACTGAGACTGAGGGCTGTAGCAGGATAATTTGCTGTTTAGCGCTCGTTTCCCTGCAGAGATGATGCGTCAGTTCCTCTGGTGATGGGTACGACTCCACAGTCATTGATACATAAATACACACAAGTGGAAAATAACTATTTTTCTCTGAATTATCCCAACCAGACATGTACGATCTCGTCAGGAGTACCATAAGGATTTGGTATGTAAGCCTACCCACAAATTCATAAATATATGGTCCGGGACCATATAACCCCATTTACATAAAATATAATTTTTTTTTTTTTGTACGATCTTGTCAGGAGTACCATAAGGATTTGGTATGTAAGCCTACCCACAAATTCATAAATATATGTCCCGGTACCATATAACCCCATTTACATAAAATATTTAGCTCATCATGATGATCAAGTCCTCTGGGTATATGTTTTTCTTGTATGTTATGCATATCACTAAAACATGTAACATGGTTTTAAAAATGGATGCATAAAGAAAGAAGAACATTAAAGATGAAACTCTGCAGGGGAATTTAATGTTCGCCTAAACACAGCACTGTTGTTGTCTCTGTTTCTTTTTTTTTTTCTTTCTGTCTTTTTGTTCTGACTGCGTATGGGAGTATGTGCAAATATGAGTGAAACAGTGATTCTGTTTGCAGACATATATGATCGTGCCCCTTCGAACACCGGCCTATGTGGTAAGACTTGTGCCTGGTTCTGTGCTTGCAGTCACCTGGCTTGAATAAGGGCTACAGATGTGGAGGAAGTTGATAGAGGTTACACACCGTGATAGTTCCACATCCAGATAACACAAACAGTTGTTTTCTACCCACTGAATAAATCAATCTCTGTGTGACTGTGACAAAAGAGCAACTGAAATGCCAGCGCTGCTCCATTATTACATTACTACATTTCCCAGAGTGCCTTTGCAAAACCTCAGATAACACACTCAAACTTGTGAAACTCTGCTGCGGATGATTCTTCAAAGAGAGCGAATAACAGCTCTTCTTTGTGAGAACAAGTTTGAGCTATACCCTTCTCTCACAATTCTAAAGGAATGGCTGCGATGCATTCTGTTCTTGTGCAACTGGTTTTGTTCTCTTATTAATGGTTGAACTGTAGTTTGTAGTATCTTTGTAGTCTGTGTGGGGGCTGGATCTAACCGTAAGGACCCGAGCAAGCTACAGCGTGTATCCACATAACTATTCCCGTACTTCTCCCCAGCTCCAGCTGAGTTGAAAGGAGGTGTTCTCGTCGTCACTCACAGCCAGCCCATACCTTGCCCATCCCTTCCAGCTGTCCTGCAAGCCAGCAATGAATGTGTACATAGGCCCTCTACAACCTGCTCCACTGTTGCATCTCACCATGTCCAACCGTGAGCTTAAAATAGAATCCGACCTCATTTCATGCCTCGTGAAGCTCTAAATTTGCACCAGAGGGGACGTTACATTTGTGATAGATAGTGCGAGTAAATTAGGAAAAAGAACAAAGTCTGTTTGTCTGACAAGTATTGCACTTCTCAGCGGGAAAACAACAAACCTAAAGGGACTATTTTTATAGGCAAACAGCAGGCCTAATCTTAGAGAGTGCCATGAGGATCTGGAGTGAAACAAACTTTTCCACCTGAACTTGTGACCAGCCAGGCAAAATGTAGCAGGAAATACCACAGAAGAAGTGTTTCTGTCTGTCTGTCTGTGGATAATTTTTTTTTTTATACAACTTAATAGCATCATAACTATGCGAGATGCTGTCAGGAAATTTTTGTAGGAAAGGAAAGTTTGTAGTTGAGATCCACATAAAAGTCACCTTGAAGATGGGTGTGGTCTGAACAAGGGCAGCAGATGTAGGGAGGACAAGGAGTAGAGAAAGGGCAATTGGCACCCTACTTTACGTCCCTGGCCCACATTCAAAAAGTTCTTTGTATCCCAGTTTCAATTATTCCCATCCACCCCAAGACATTAGATGAAACTAGAGACCATTTTGTGATGGGGTGTATGGTGCAATAGATCACATAACAGGAGTAAAGTAACTTGGCGAAGCGGGTAAACTGTACCATGTTTAATGTTGTGTATTAACTGTGTCACAACAGGAAATATTTAAGCAAAACACACACATAGTGCCCGCCAATACAAACATGGATAAAACGTTGAACATGTGAGGCTGTTTAGGCATATTAAATAAATTTGGCACAGTTTATCTATTGCCAGCGCAAGTCAGGACCACCATATGATCTGATTTAGTCCCAGGGTCCACTATCTGGTAAGATATTTGCTTTTTAGATGATGTATTACAGAAAGCTACTGAAACTTGTCAGCAAAACAGTCTTACATTATGTCATTGTGTTACTAATGCATGGAATTAAAGTGGACCTAAAGTGCTGAGGACCTCCTCCTGGAAACCTCCCCAGGTCCTCTTGGGGTCCACAAACCTAACTTTGAGAACCGCTGTGTGATTTAATGAATGCAGAAGACCAAGATAAGCAATCAAAAACATTAACCAGAAAGATAACTGAAGAGAAAATGAATTAAAACAAGATCAAGTAAATGTCCAAAAACATTTGATACAAGACGATGTTAAGTGGTATCATTTTAGCTAAAAATGGTTCTTCGGTCTGTCTGGGGGAAGCACTCCTAATATAAAAAGACGTGTTTTACCTTCCATTTTTCCTGCATGTGAAAATAGTTCCCTGGTAGCTTTAAAGCTTAACCTGCAGCAGCAATATCAAACTCAATTTCTGTCCAGGCTAAGCCCGAAAAAGGATATTCATTCATGTTTTATTAATCATGATGTGGCTCGGTCTAAGATAACATTTTGTTCGAATTCAGCAGAAGTAATCCCCCGTGGTGGATGTACATAAATGAGATGTCAGAGTTTCTGCAGCACTGATAGTATCAATGCTCTGCTGCTTCATATCAAAGCTGAGCAGTGGATGTCTCAGGGATTCTGCTCTAAGTTGTCAAACATCTGCTTCTTTGATTGAAGACAGATGGTGCGGCTGAGCAATATATCTATATTATATCACGATCATGTAATTTGCTAAACTTACCAGACTGTTACCTATCACTGATGATTCAAAATCTAACTGTGTTAATATTTTGTGAGCACCAATAGCACCAATAAAGAACCAATAGTCATCCCTACAATTATGTCTCAATATTGATATCAAGGTTTATGGTCAAAAATATTCAGACTTTTGATTTTGTTGGGCAGTCCTAACATTTATGAGACCACACATCATAATACCTCTATTTTGCCTTTATTCTAATATAACATTATTTTTCTCACCAATGACAATATCAGTTTAACAATTTGAGTGAACAGTTGAATCTTTGCAAAATGTACACACATCTCAGAATGTCTTAGTATTTGGTATATCCCCCTTCCGACAGCATGCACTCATCCTGGCATGGACTCCGCAAGTTTGTGCGAACCCCAAACACACGATAATATAATACTAAAAACACATAATGACCCTAAACACACGTCAGAGCTTTGCAGTCACCTGGCCTCAGCCCTTGTTAAACATTTATGAAGGGCACTTAAAGACTGAAAAAGCCAAGCAAGAACCTCTGTGGAACACTGTAAAATCATGCTGGGATAACATGAGTCATCACATTTTCCATGTCCATGCCAGCACAAGTGCATGCTGTCTTTCAAACAAAAATGGGACATACCACATACTGCCATAGTTTTGGTTTCGGTCAACTTCTCCTGTTTTATTTTGTAGTTGTATCATCCTATGTCTTGTTGTCACTTTCTACTTCCTGCTCACCTGTGTTCCCAGTGTTCTGTTTCCCTCCTGTGTTCATGGTGCTCCGTCTGATTCCCCCCCCACACACACACACGATTAAAAAGCTTGCTTTTTGTTTACTACCTGCCTGCCCGTGTGTGTTTTGTGTTTGGGTCCTTACCCAACCATACTAGAACCAATTGTTAGCCATAAGTTTACATTTTCTGTGTAAAAAGAGAAGAAGAATGCCCAAAGAAAAACTGAGTGAAAGGTTTTTGTACGATTTAGATGTTGAAGCTCAATACACTCTCTACAGTAACCTTTCTCCACTAACCAGTGACCTTTTCTTTGATATAGACTTCAATCCCTCCATCTACGGCCATTTTCAGACTGCAGTTAGAGTGTGTGTGCTGATCTTCACTGAGAGGAGGATTGATTACTGGCATTTTGGCTCTATCTCTGTGTTTATCAATCTTATTCAGCAGATTGTGAGAGAGAGGAGAGAGAGATGACGGAGAGAAGTCTTAGACAAGAATCAAACTGAGGACATTGCACGCACATGCAGTCAGATACAGAGTGTGGTCCAAACATGCTAAACACAGTTTGGATGTAAAGCTGTGGCAACATGTGATTAAAGGGACAGACCTTCCATATAATCCACTTATATCTATATCCATCAAAAGCAAAAATCTTGCTTCATGCTGTTTTGAGTTTGCACCTCTCAGGGGAGAGTGGCTTGGATGCTGGTTTGATAAACAAGACAGGTTTTCATGTCGTATCTGGCTGT
>OMLP01002826.1:5185-20713 GCA_900302685.1 Spondyliosoma cantharus | reverse complement strand
ACAACGAGGAGACAGAGAGGAGAGAGAGAGAGGAGAGAGAGGAGACAACGAGGAGACAAAGAGGAGACAGAGAGGAGACAGAGAGGAGAGAGAGAGGAGAGAGAGGAGACAAAGAGGAGACAAAGAGGAGACAGAGAGGAGAGAGAGAGGAGACAGAGAGGAGAGAGAGAGGAGACAGAGAGGAGACAGAGGAGACAGTGAGGAGACAGAGGAGAGAGAGAGGAGACAGAGAGGAGAGAGAGAGGAGACAGAGAGGAGAGAGAGAGAGGAGAGAGAGGAGACAACGAGGAGACAGAGAGGAGAGAGAGAGGAGACAGAGAGGAGACAGAGAGGAGACAAAGAGGAGACAGAGAGGAGAGAGAGAGGAGACAGAGAGGAGAGAGAGAGGAGACAAAGAGGAGACAGAGAGGAGAGAGAGGAGACAGAGAGGAGAGAGAGAGGAACCCTTTGAATTTTTTGTGTGAAATCAAGTAAAAAAAATCCCAAGAACTTACAAATATTGTCCCGACTTTCGTGATGTGGAGTTAATGACCTGATAACATTTTTTACAGTTTAAGACTTTCCAGGAATAAACGGCCCTGTGGTGAGAGGTGAGCTGATGGACACCTGCTGCCAGACGCTTCCTGTTGTCCTCCCACATGGAGGACGTTGACAGGAAGCTTCCTGTACAGTGGCTGATGTTATGTATGTACACTCTCCCACATTACAGGAGTCAGAGGTCTGTGTGTGTTTCAGTCTGCAGAGTGTGTGTTCTCAGTGCACGACCTCGTCTTGTTTACGTCCTCGTTTCCGGTCTGTTGATGACCCACGATGCATCTGTGAAGCTAACGCCGACCCTGACGCTGACCCTGCTGGATCGAGAGCGGCTGCATGTGTGTTTTTATGTTTAGAAGTGAAGTCGTGCACCCCCATCCTCTCTTCTATTTTCCCCAACTTCCTCCCCTGACGCCCTGGCAGTCTCTCCCCGTCCCACTGGCCTTTGGAAATCTTTCCGTGACATCAGAGCGCTGTAGACAGTAAACAACTTCCCTCTTGGGAGAGACTAAAGTAAAAGGGAGAATCAGTGGGAATGTGAAGATATATGCACCGAACCATCTCTTCCCTCTTCTCCTGACTCCTCCTCCTTCTCTTCATCTCTTTCCTGTAATTCCCTGATCTGAAACCTCTGAGTGACGATGTGAATGTCTGAGGTTGTTTTATTCTGACAGTGTCGCTGTTTTTATTAATGTGTGATTAAGAGAACTGGAACCAGTTTAATCTTATTCTTTGCTTAACTTGAAACACTAACACCATTTTATCCAACGCATCAGTGGATTAGCATCAGTTCAAGTCCCCAATGTTCATTTATCTCAACAATTATTAGATATTTTGCCCGGCGACAGACGGAAGAGTGACGTGACAGTCACAGGGAACAAATCTAAATCATAAATTCATGACAGAAATCCTGCAAAACTAACAATTCCATCAACCTCAGGTGAACTTGCTAACAAGCATGCTATCATTAGTACGTTAACACTGACTGTTAGCATGCTGATGTTTTCTATCCCTCGTTTTCTACTTTTGATATGATTCATTTGAAGTCAAAGCTTCTACATAATACATGTCAGGTTACATGAATACTTCTTCAAACAAACAGTTTAGACGTGGTTTAAGCTGCTGAAAGTCTTTCTGGCAGCCTCTGATTTCAGTGGTATCGCTGAGAATTCCCTGCTGCTGCTGATCACAACAACTGCTGTAAAGTTTGTTGGCTTTGTTGGTTAAAATAGTCACAACTGAAGTGGGAAACCAAACTAAAGGACGCAAATATGTCTGCTGAGAATATCAGAATATCTCCTTTTACTGCATCTTTGTCGGCAGTCGGAGGAGAAGTCAGACTGCGCCGGACGAAGCTGAACGAGGAACTTTTTTGTTTCCATGCTCGACCTCTTGACTTCATTTTGGAGGAGCTACCGAAACTGTTTAGACTGAAGGAGGACGACTGAGATAATTATCAAAGAACAGTGTAGAATGTGAAACTGTAACTGTAATGTGATTATAAGTGGAGAGGAAGCTCCACAAAGACAATTATTCTAAGTGCTTAAGTTCTTTGAAAGTAAACATTTAAGTTTCAGAATCTCAGAATCTACAGTAAATATGTGCAGGACTTTATTTTTAGGAACACAATCGCCGACTTGGAAGTGTTGGGAAATGGAATTATTAAACACACCCACAGACAAAGAGGCAAAACACAAAAGTAAAGAGAAGAAGATGGTGTTCTTACCATCCCAGGCGTCGAACATGTCGGTGATGAAGTAGTCTATGAAGGAGATCTGAGATTTGGGCACGCTGCAGGTGTTCCTGTCAAACACCGGCATCACCACGGGCAGCCCTTGTCTCTTCTCCTCATCCGTCTGCAGGTCGAACACACACAGATCACAATCAGCTGAGATGTGAGCGGCCATAACTCAGATGAATCATACAGAAACACTTCTGTCCTCAGCTGTGTCAGCGTTCGTCCCCTCACCTGAGCAAAGTACTCCTCAGAGATCCGTCCTGCCCACTCGATGCAGAGCTCCAGCGGTCTGCAGGGGTTCGCCACATCTGCACATTTGATCAACATCCTCTTAATCAGCAGCCGGTTCTCTGGAGAGTTCCTGATGTTGGCCTGACCGTCACAGTCGCTGTTCACGCTCTGCAGAACGACAACCACACACATGAGCATCTGCACACAGACAGTAACATGCTCGCTCTGCTGAGACACTCCGTCTCTCCAGTCACACTTTATTTCAAATCTCCTAAAATGTATCTTACAATTTTTCTTGTAATTTGGCATTAAATTGTTTGATTTTTGGTTTTCCAGGACATTCTGCCTTTTCTCTCACTTTCCATGTGTTCTTGTAACTTTGCACAGGCTTGAAAATCACAGATCTCTAAAGACAAGTGTAATCTTCTTGTCTTCTTTCTCAAACTAAGTGCAGCAACACTCACACTCGTGCTGGTCTCTTCGATGGCTGCCATCGGCTTGTTGATGCTGTTGACGAACTTGCTGACGTGCTCAAAGTGTCTCGTCATCTCTGTGGCCAAAACCATGTCGATAATCGCCTGTCGAAGCGTCCGGAACTGATTCCTGTCAGACGTGAAGGAGATAAAGTTCAGATCTGGGTTTCACACTGCGTTGTGTTTACAACACCACCAGGAGCTGCTGCTACCGACCTGTCTGTGTTCTTGAAGATGTTGCTCTTGCTGTCTCGGACGGTGAGCTGGAAGGCGAGCGCAGCGTGGTGGCTCTCCAGCACGGCCGTGTCGTTGTACAGGATCGCCAGCTCACTGCCGGCGTTACATAGGAAGGAGTTGGTCCGGCCCGGGTGGTCCACGTCGTGAACCGTGGCTGCGATGAGAGCTGCTACCTCGTCCAGCTGGTCCAGACTGCTCTGAAACCAGCAGAGACAGAGCGACGTCAGTACTGGATAGTGTTAAATACAAAAACACCTCAGAGCCTTAAACTAGACTTAGACAGTAGCACATATTAAAACACGGTGCAGGTGTGTCTAACTCCAGATGTGTGTTTCCTCTAACCTTGACGCTCTCTTTGCGCAGGAAGTAGGCAGTGGCGTGCAGCACGTCTGCGGCGTGCGTGGAGTTGTGGTAGGAGTTGGAGGCGTGGTAACTCGCCTCCATGAGCTGCAGCCAGGAGCGCAGCGTGGCCTCCGAGCAGTTCAGGAACTCGCACACGCCAAAACTGGTGAAGATCTTCAGCCCGAGGTACGTCAGCGGTCTGCAGAGGAGGAAAGAAACCAGAAAATATTCAGAGAGTTTTGAACCTCTCCAATCTTTCTCCTCATTCTGGCGGCCTTGATTCCACCGTCTTCGTACCTCTTGTGTGTTGCTGCCTCCAGCTCCAGGATGTTGAACTCCCAGCACTCCTCATCATTCAGCATCTCAGCGATGGATGGGGGGACGTCATTCAGGGTGACTGGGATAGCCAGCTGGCTCTGACTCATATCTAGCGGACAGACAGAAGAGTGCAGCGCTGAAGGTGAGATGACCATAAAAGGGGCAAACAGAGACGGAGCTCTGTGTGGGATTTCATGGATAAATCACAAATGGCTGCGCCAATCTTGGCTCTCTAATATCGGTATACACGAGCAAACACACTGGCACTCTGGTCCTTCAGGACTGTGGTACAAAGATGTTTGATGAGATTGTTTTAAAGAGTCGTGTGAGAGCAGACGGAGCTGCAGCTCTGAGATGAAGAAATTAAACTCTTGATTCAGATCTTCTCTCGGTTAAGTGTTCTCATGACTTTAATCATTATAATGGAGATTACATAAGAAACTCAGCTGAAAGATTCACACTGCAGAAAGCTACAGGAACATTTTAAAGCTTTCATCAGGTCAGTTTTCACCTTAAACTTTGTATTAACTCGTGAGATTCAGTCACGATCAGTAACCTTTGTGATGATGAAGCTGCAGGCTAAATCTCCTCCTACATGTTCTTTACTCGTTAACATTAACTTCTCGGTGTCTCTTATATCATCTTTAAAGGTACAGTTCACCCAAAAATGAAATTTCAGTCACTATCTCCTCCCCTTCGTGATGAAGACGTTATTTTTACCTTTAAATTACTGCTAATGCTTTTAGCTTAGCTTCACTTAAGATTTCAGCTTTAAAAAAGGTTGTAATAAATATCTTTTCAGGATCTCGGGGCTTCTGGAGACTTGGATTTCACTTGCCGAGCTGCATGGAGACATCTGATGTTTCTATAAATCAAGTCTCCAGCTGCTTCAGCTGTTTAGCAGAATGCTGTGAAGCTCCAGAAATGTTTTGTGGACGACGAGACTTCGTCTGACTTTACATCAGCGTGGAGGTACGGCAGCCCGGAGGGGTCAGTGCATGTTTTTTCTTTCCCTGCTGATCCATTTCTGTGTCTGATCTTAAATGTTTTTCTCTCTGGTGTTTTTTTACTTGGCGGGAATAAAAGTTTTGCCAGTAAATTTTTCTAATGTTCTTTCACATGTGAAAACCAAAAAAATACAGAGAAACAACAAACACTAATAAATGAGCTTACAAAGATTCTTTTGTTCTCCTGCCAAGCATTTCTTTTCTCTGGAAAAAAAATATCTGGGGAAACACCAAAAGCTCCTCACTTCCCCTCAGGGCTTCCGTAGAGTCTAAAGATTGATGATGATGATTTTTGGCTGGACTTTTCCTTTAAGAGTGCGAGCTACATGAATTTATTTGTGGACAATACAGAACATCTAATTAAACTACTCTCATTCTGTATATGCGCCTTGAATCTGGAATCTGGAGTCGATCAGCTGAGTTTGGTTTAGTCGAGCTTTGAATGAAGGCTCAGATCGAGGGAGACAGTTAACCTCGGTCTCTCCAGATTAAAGTTTAGATTAAGAGCTAATCCGCTCGTGGCTCTAGCTTCATACTTAACAGACAAATAAATTGATCTTCTCCTCTGACTCTCTGCAAGAAAGCAAATAAGAGTAGTTTCCCAAATCTCAAACTATTTCTTCAATATCGTTTTGTTTTTGCAGTGTTGTTATTACACAGTTGGCAAAAGGATTTATTGTGCGTTTTATTCTCTGTTGCGTATTGTTGGTTCTTAACACTCACTTTTGCAGAAGACATATTCGTTCCCAGAGAGTCGCCGCAGGCCGTCCTGGAGAGAAAACAAAGAAAGAAGTGAGTTAATCAACTGTAGAAGAACAGTGAGTGAGTTTACAAGCTTTAGCTCTATAGTTCTCTTTAACAGTCTTTCTGCACAAATCTTTAGTCAAAATGTTTTTCTAAATGTTTTAATTTATTGTGAAAAACCTCATAATCTCATGATAAAAAGAGAATTTTTTGGGGACTATTTTCAGTGGAGGATTAATCAGCATTTCGATCAATAATTTTCAATCTGATTGAAGATTTTGGGTCAACTGTTTACGATTAATAGGGCCTGCAACAATTAATTTAGTCCGACACACCAGCTGTGTGACACTGGCTGATGTTACCACACGTTCCCCGTCAGATACGTTTTCTCTTTCGGTGTGTTGATGATATCTATCGTTCTCTCAGAGTTTGTATAAAAGTGTTTTTCTCTCTTCACCTTGGAAGCTGCCACCTTTAGTGGGTGGAGAAAACATTCAGACTTTAATCTCAGAACTAAAGTTTAAAGTCTGAATTGTCATATTTTTTCTACAGTGACCTTAATCCTTTTCAGTACATTTTGAAGTTAATTATAATCAGCTCACTGACGTGTTTTCAGAAGCTCTTTGATGCAGAGGAAGAAGATAAGTCAGGTGTTAGATATGAAGGAAAGTTTTCAGTCTTTTTTATGGGACTTTTTAAGACAAGAATAAGAAATATGGCTACAAAATGTATAATTTGGTGTACAAAAGTCTTCCCTGCTGGACTGATTGATCTGAAAACCTCCAACCAATCCTGTTTTCTGAGAGTCAAACATGTGCGTGCAGTGACTCACCTCACAGTTTGACTCAATCAACAAATCAAAATATTAAAAAATAAACAACGACTCTGCTGGATCTGATTCTGGAGGCCAAAACATTCTTGGTTCAATAAAAATGTTCGATTTCATTTGCATGAGGTAACAACATTTTTACAACGTGATGGGAGAAAGACTATTTCTGACCTTTCCTTATAAAGAGCTTTAAACGTGTGAACTTATGAATGAAGTATCTACGCTGCCTCTTACACTCATGAGCCCCCCGACCAGGTCGTTGGTGTGAGGGTCATCTTCTTTGGAGGCGAGCTGAGGCGAGTAGAGCTCGGTGGTTCTCAGGATCTCCAGCACGCGATCTAGAGCCTCGGCTACCGTCACCGGGCTGCTCTCCTGGGCTGCGTTGATGATGTTTATTACCTGAGGAGGAAAAAGAAAAGTCTGTATTCTGCAGCAAAACACACAAACAAAGAGCGTCTCTGCAAGACACGCTGCAACAGAGCGCTCCTTTCTTTATGCTTGTGATGCTGGAGAAGTCTCATCTGGGGCAAAACAGCTAAAAACAAAAAGCTACACAAACAGCATCACAGGACTCGTGGTGGGTTGTGGAGCGAGACAACGTGACGTACTGTACGTACTGTACGTACTGTACGTACTGTACATGACCGGCAGCCTGTTGCTCCGAGCACCTTCACGTCATGACAGCAGGGTCAGGGAGAATCCAGAGTTCACACCCTGATCACCAACACACGTGGTTGTTTTCACTAAAACTTGATGTTTGCAGATACACACAGGAAAAATAATCCCCTGATGTGACCTTTGACTGTGAACATCAGACATGACACTCTTTCATAACTCGCATTAACCACGCTGTAAACAATCCCAAGAAGTTAGCGATATGTTCATTCAAATTTCAAGACCTCATCTGTTTAAAGGGTCACTTTGTCGTTTTGAAGAAATTCAAACTCAGAATTTTAACATTTACAATATTAATGAGGTAATAATACAAACGCAGAAATATGTATTTTTTGTCACAAGGAAAATACGATCCTGCAGCACAGGTAAACACCAGGAGGGGGAAAGTTATTAAAAAGTTTCAGCTTTAGGTTTTACACACTTCTCTTGTCCATAAAAGAAGTACGTAATAAAGTTCAAATTCACTTGAAATTGATGAAAGTGCACTTTCACTGTCAATTGGAATTTAGAAGAGTCTCATTATCCAAACTGTGTGATGACGGTCAGCGCCCGGAGGATCTTTCAGCGACATACCTTGGTGATGGGAGCCTCGATAGTCATCGAGTGAATCCTGGCGACGGACGAGTACCTTCGATTCTGTAAACTGGGAGCTGAAATACAGAAAACAATGATTTTCAGCGTGGCTCACTGATCGTCATTCTGTACAGTCTATCTATAAACATTATTAACACCGTACCTGCAAACAGTAAATCATAGGACCTGTGATTGTTGGCCACAAATTAAAGGAAATGTAAAAGTAGAAATGTTAACTCGAACGTAATGAAGGGAGAGTAGATAAAGTTTGTACGGTGGTTTTCATTCGAGAAGAGAAGCAGAGACACCTGAAAATAGCAGCAGTGAGTCGAGGAGGGAGGAACATAATGTCATCAGCCCACGACACCTCTCTTTAGGATCTCTTTAGTTTAAGTACCGACCATAACACAGTCTGACTCACTCCCATCAACGACCCATTCTTCCTTTGTGTCCCTGCCTTCGCTTTGTTCTCAGAGCAGTTATCTCGTCCTCTCATCTTCAGAACAGCACAAACTGGAGCCCCGTTCGTTGAAAGCCTCAAATAGAAGATAATGCGTTTTGAATGGTCTTACCGTCACTACCACGAGAGCTGAGCGATCTGGCGTCAATTGAATCTTTCCTCCTGTCCCGGTGACGTAGAGAATGACACTCTGAGGAGGAAAGGAAATGTTCAGTATGTTTCAACAGATTCATACCGAACCAGCCGAGTCTCAGAGCTGCTTTCAAAAACATAAAAACTCATCTGAAGATTCTGGAAGGTCAATCACCAACACTTATGTGTTGATCAAAAAGATTTTTAACCAGATTCCTACGTTGCTTAAGTGACACATTTCTGGGAAAAAAGATAAAAAGCCTTGTATTTGTATGAATGACAGCTGCGATCACTTGAAAATAATACGATTCTTTACAATATCACAATCCGTGCAGAGAGATTACACTAACTAAAATAACTGCAGGAGATGACGGGGCAGCATAAAATGGAAGAAGGTAATAATGTTTCACGACTCTTTATTTCAGGTGGAACATGTTACCTGGAATAATATCACAGATAATATGAAGAGAAACACGTTATATTACTGCTCAAAGTAATTTATTGCTACAACAGGTAACTTGTTACAACACTGACAGAGATTAATAATAAACACTGAAATGTTTCTGGTTCATGGAGGAGAGCGAACACTTCTACTGGCTTTGTTTGGACTGGAGTCAAGTTAAAATATATTTTGCATGAGGCAAAGCAAGACACATCTACATTTAAAGCATCGAGCGACTCATTAACTGATGCATGCAGTTACACTTCTGACTTTTCTAATAACCTCTCACTACATGCTGTCAGTCGCAGCTCCACAGCTTCGCTCCGTCATTCAGATGTAATCTACAGGACTCTGCTAATGACGGCTAATCTACATTTACTTGTCAGGTTTTACTTAAAAAAACATACTTGTCCATTTCAGGTTTAATAAACACGTCGTGTTAACTCACCTGAGTGAGAATGTTCCCCGCTGCATCGCTCTTCCTTGTTGATCTTGTGGACCTGACAGAAACAAGAGAGCAGGAGCTGATTAAAGTCGAGATCTGGACGACGACCAAGAGTCACTGTTGCTTCGCCTTCGCTGTCAGGAACACCACCAGCCTAATTTCCTGTTCCTTGAAAGCAACACACCGGTAGGATTACTTCTGTTGATTAAAGACTTAACGGGAATCAGCGATTCGATGTTGTTCATACTGAGGATATCTTTTAATCCCACCTCAACAAACCGATATCTAAACGCAGCGCTGCAATGTTTGATATCTGAACACTTCACTGTGTTTGTACGTCACCTGTGAGAGAAAGATTTCTGAAGAGATTCTCTGAAGCTGCCACCTGTGGCAGGTAAAGCTGCTTATGAATACAGAGAAAACACTGGAAACCAGCTCTGCCCTACGATGACGTCACTAACCGTCATCAGTGGTTAAAGCTGATACATTTTCAAACAAAAAAACAAAAACAACAATGGTGGAGACTCTTTTCATGATCCAGTGTGGGTGATGAAATAATTATGATTCAATTCAACACTTCTAACATATCCAAAGCAAGCAATTTCCACTTGTGGATCAATGAAGTATTTCTGATTCTGATTTACCTCATGCAGCAAACACCAGGAATGTTTACCTGCTCCATGTGTTGTGGGGCCTCTGTGCTTTTTAACCCAACAGCAAGTTTTTCTGCCAACATTAGTCTTCCTGTACTGTCTTGAAGCTAGCGTTGCTCGTGTGATGAGAGCTGCTCCTGTATTCATACAGTCTCTACAACATGTCATCTTATCTTTCTGTAAATGTTTCTTTTTGGTACCTTGGAGGGTTTTAAAAGGACTTTTCAGGGTGTAGAAACGTGTACACGGCCCGATACAGTAAATCAAAAACTCATCGATCACTTGTTCATGCGGCATATTTAGGGACGACTGCTTTAAAAAGGTCCAGTTTGTAAGATAACTGATTGTTGAGTCTAATTACCAACTCGTCACATGCTGCTGCTTTGTTTATGCTATATTATCATTAAGTTTGTGTGGCTGTGTGGTGGCGTCTGTGTTTAATTGGCGCAGCAGTTTAAAAGCAGGATTTTATCAAACTTCTGTGAGAAGTAGAGAATTTATCATTTGCTGCTCCTCAATGTCACCAGAAATGTTGACGTGAGATGAGCTCAGCCCAAAACAGAAGATCACAAGTGGAGGCCAAAGACCAATTTGTGAGATTTTGTGGCAAATTTTTTAATAATAAAAATGGCAACATCATCTAATTTGAAAGATATTAATTGGCATCATTAAATTGAACAAGAATGATAATTAACAAATGTAATAAAATGTGAAAATAATTTTAATGTTTGTTCTGTGCTTCATCTAACTGAACCGTACAGCACACTCTCCCATGTTTATAATAACATATTTTCATGCAGGTGACAATTTGTACAGAACATCCTGTTAGTCACACTGAGGTTATTGAAGATTTGGATATGAAGAGCCTCTAATCCAGTTACAGAAGATTTTCCTCACCCAGTGACTCACGGCACCTTTACGTTACATTTATGTAACGATGAATGTGTTCATCCAAACATGTCGTCTTTTTATTCACGGACAAAAAACGAACGTATTTTGATACGTAGAGATGAATGTCTGTTAATTACTTGGACTCTCACAGGAGAGTCTCCTCTTACAGCCTCTCTTTAAATGTCTAAGTCACTTGCTCTCAGGTCTCCAGTGCGTCCCATACTGAGTAAATAGGATTAAGACAGTATAAACACTTCTAATGACATACACGGCTGCCAGATTTAGCTGGCTTCATCGTAATGGGCTTCTTGGGCTGCAAAGCACAAACAGACATCTAAAAAAAAAAAAACATCTTTTGAATTAACATGAATAAAGAATGAGTAAAGCTGGGAAATAGTTGAGATTATGATGGCCCTTAATTGAGAGGGAAAGACAAACAAAGCTGACCAGAAACCTGCTGTAAGTCTGGAGCGCTTAGACAAATACTGCTAACTAAACAACACAATGAAATGGAAACCGTGGTCTGCAGCCAACAACTGGGTGGGAAAAGATGTGGAATAAAGTGTGGTTTCAAGTGCTCAGAGGAAACTGTTCTAAGAAAGGGAGCAGGATCAGATCAGTGATCACCTGAGGGGACCTCTGTGGGCTTCAGCTGGATAAATGTATCTCAGCGCAGACGCACTGAAGACATCAATTAGTTTAAAGTGTCATCAATACTTAACTTTTGTTCCTTCTTTGCATCAGCTCTGTTCTGTAACGCGTGGTGAGAATAAGGGGACACCCTGATAATACCATTCAGTTTGACACTGCACGATTCAGGTTGTGTAGATGACTTCCATGGTTTCGGGAATGGGATCAGTCTCTGGCATGTCTAAGGATTCCCAATCCCAACAAGCAGGAATGAATGCCATGTGGCTTTGGCAGGCAGATGCCAACGGCTGACTCACCTTATGCACACACGATGAAAGAGAGCAATGAGCTAAAGCTAGTCTCTGTGCAGCTTTCCTGAGGTATAAATAGCCCTGGCGCCTGGCTGCTAGCCCTCTGGGGCCTTAGAGGGGGATCCTGGTACTTAGCCGTAGCTTAGCATAGTATGACGTTATTGGCCTGGAACCCAGCTGAGAGCAGCGACACACCTGCTTCAGACTAAGTGTGCACGCTGCTCAGCAGAGCTGGAAGCCTGCATGCCCCGCTCAAGTATTTAAATCTGACACTTTAGCCTGCAGTTCATTTGAAGTATTTATGTAAAACCGAATGCCAGCAGAGTTTGTGATTTACATCCAGTTTGGACTCAATCATTCCCTCTTGATTGGGCCAAGATGTGCTGTAGCATTAGGACGGACGTCTGTTCGAGCTCCACAAAAGAAAAGCTCACTGTAATCTTCAAAAGTGAGTTTATGAGTCCGAGGCTTTTGTGAATTTAATTTTGTAGCAGCATTTTCTCCAAGCAGCTGCTAGTAAGCTAAGGATTTATCATTCTGAGCTACAAATCAGCACATGGGGCAGATCTGAGAGAACGTGTGATGTGCAGATGCTTCTCATTTCGGGCTGGTGCAGTGAACGCAAAGAAAGGATGGAACAAGATCAATTTGGACTGTGTGGCTTCTTCTAAGAACTTCTCCTGATCTCAGGAGGTCTCCACATTTCATTACAGTGTATACTCTGTATGTTAAAGTGTACAGTAGGCAGTATAGCCAGATAAGGATTAGTGGATGCAGATAACGGTGTACTCGCTCTTCCCTATTTAAAAGATTATTGAAATGACATTACGTCATCTGTGTGACACATGAGATGATGACTTCACTCACCTGATTATTATTGTCTATATGAGGCCTCTTGATGGACACAAAATGACGAATCTTCCTGTTGGAGGCGATACAAGAGTCTGTCAGTAATTGCTGTTATTTGGAAATGTACATTTATCACTTTGGCTGGATTAATCTTCGCTCACCCTCCCTGGCCGATGACGGGCGTTATCTTCACATGTTGCTGTATGCTGTCGCCTGACTTCTTGCGGGCGTAGTAAATACCCTGCCACTCCTTCAGAGAGAACAGAGCAGTCAGGATATGATAAAGAGTATCGTCTCATTTCACAGATGTGTTCATGGACGGACGTGAGACTGACCTTTCCTTTCTTGATACAGGTGTTGATGGTGTCCAGCAGGTCAGCTCTGTTCTTGTCGCTCTTGGGGAGTTCAGTCAGTTCCTTCCCGATCAGCTCCCCCTTGTGGTAGCCCATCATCCGCTCAAACGCTGGGTTCACGTACTGCGACAAAACCAGCAAGACGAAAGTGTTGAAGTCTGTTCTGCTTACAAGTAATGCCTGATTTATGTGTCGCCGGCGACACATTCAGAATAATTCAATATATTTACACAAAACAAATGTAGTCAATGAAACAACATTAAATATATTGTCTTTCACATGTGAAAATTGACTTGTGGAATCCACATGTGAAGAAACAACTAATTGAGTATGAACATGTGATTTTTACGCATGGAAAATCAAATGTGTGGCTTTCTTTGTGTAAGGGTATGTCAAAAAGGAGATGCAAATTATCACTTTTGTGTTTTATATTTGTTCTCCACAGCATCCCAACTAATTTTGATTTAAAAAACAAGAACATAGAATATCCCCTGCCTCCCCCTTTAAGGAAAGGTTCGAGACTTTGCTCAGTCTGACTCTATGTATGCACGTACATGTCTGCATCATCCCTACCTGTATTATGTGGTCTTCACTGGTGATCTCCACAGCCTCTTGACAGAGCTCCAGAGCAGTGAAGACAGAGTTACAAGCCCTGTGGATTAATAAAGCCACACCGCCTCAGGATTAGTGACACCCTCCTTCTCTTGTGTCTGTGCATGGTATGTGCGTCATAAAGTGTTTTTTTCTGTGCTGTACCTGAGTTTGAACTGGCAGCGCACCTCTCCGTGTTCGATCTGTATGAGCTCATTGTAGCAGGCTGACACGCTGCTGTTCTCCACAAACCTCTGGAGGCCAAACAAGGTTAAGTGGTGTTTGAAGGAGAAGGAGAGAGAGACGGGTGGAAAATTGAATGAGTCAGGATTTACTCAGTAGCGACTTGTTTTCCAACCTCCTACGTCATTTTCACACCATCAGACGCCGCTGACAATGAGTGCTCTTTCTAAACTGCTGCTATTTTAGTGTCTCGAGTCTCTTAGAAAGACCAATAGAAAAAAAAAAAGCATCGATCAGAAACAAGGAAACACACAGATAGAAGCTGAGGAATGTAGCTGGACGTACTCTGCTGAATCCGGCACAGAGGAGAGGAAGAACAGACGGCTCCTCCTGCTCAGCCGGCCTACGATGACAAACACAAACAAACAATGTAGCTTGAAGGCTTCGGAAACATATTTTCTGTCAGCAAAGTTAATATATATGTATTTCCAAGGACCAATTAAGATCAGAAACATTTAAATCAGACACAGTCGTTCTCCTCATTGATGTTACAAGTTAATAGATTAGATTTTGAACATTAATACAGGAGCAAAAAACTCTTTGCCATGTAAAAATATTGTATAGTTACCTCTGTGCATTCATGATGAGTCTCTCTCTGTCCTCCCTGCACCTCTTTTCAACATGGCGGCCTATTAAGGACCTTTCTCGTAGCTTAACACACTAAAATGTGTTTGCAGTATTGATTCATTTGATCAGCACTGACTAATTTAACTGTTTGATCCAAGATACACGAGCCTGTGTTTCAAAGTTCGACACAGTTTGGTGGCCGACACATCAAAAACTAAAATATGATTCTGAAAACAATTCGACGGCAGAAAAAGGCTGTGCAGTCACAGAATCTCTGATATTTGATCAGCACTGTTTAGTTTGACCTACGTTTCTTGAACAGTGTGTGTTAAGATGTTGTTTTCCCCTTTAAACTTTATTGAGCAAGCGTTTGTTTTGGACTGAGATGCTGATGCTCCAGTGTGATGACTGATGAATGTGAACTTTGTAGAGGAAAGGTTGAGTTTCGTTCATGTTTAATTTAAACAGCAGGGTGGACGGCCCGACATGATTCTTGTTGAATTAATAGAATTAGTGCTTTGCAAAACTGACATTACATTGAATTTATCAGGTGAAAAAAGGTTTTAATCGTGGCTTTCTGACTAAGTAATTGTTTGGTTTTGAACTTTTATTGCTGATAATGTTTTAGATTTAAAATCCCACTCTAAACACAGAGGATATCAAGATCTACAAAAGCTAAAATCAAACTTACCTTTGTGGCACAACGGCGAGAATAACTGTGTTTTCAGAGGGCTTTGTGGCGCGGATCAACCTGCGAATAAAACAAATTAAACGGATTAAAAGTCAGCAGGAGTTCATTCCATTCACACTTGGAGCTCATGAGCGGTTGCTTGGACTCAGGTACATACAGGACAAACATGTGGGCAGGTTTGAGGGTGATGTCATCACCACAGGAGAAGAGCAGAACATTTCACAGAAACACCAAACACATCTGCTTCAAGCCACACCGCTGGCAGGACGGACGGGGAAAAGAAGACAGCAGTGGAGGATAAAATCAAAAGGAGGAACAGAGGGAACAGATGATGGCACTGATCCTCATGGGGGATACGGACGGGAGCGGGGGAACAGGAAAGAAAAAACTGTGTCGAGGAGACGAGTGAGGGAGCAGCTGCCAAACTGTGGTGATCAGCAGACAGCAGAGACGAATGGATCTGTTCCTGTGATCGGGGAAATAATGAAGCACTTATAATAAATCACTCTGCAAAATATATGGTGGTGGCTTTTAGGATAACCAAGAACTTTGGATGGCCTGGTGCTGTT
>OMLP01002823.1:19467-70224 GCA_900302685.1 Spondyliosoma cantharus | reverse complement strand
ACTGATATAACCTGTTGGAGAAGCTAACACTGATTTTAGCCAGTTGGAGAAGCTAACACCAATATAAACCTGTTGGAGAAGCTAACACCGATTTTAGCCAGTTGGAGAAGCTAACACCAATATAAACCTGTTGGAGAAGCTAACACTGATTTTAGCCTGTTGGAGAAGCTAACACTGATATAAACCTGTTGAAGAATCCAACACTGATATTAACCTATTGGAGAAGCTAACATAGATGTTAGTCTGTTTGATAAGCTAACATTGATATAAAACTGTTGGAGAAGCTAACACCGATTTTAGCCAGTTGGAGAAGCTAACACCAATATAAACCTGTTGGAGAAGCTAACACCGATATAAACCTGTTGGAGAAGCTAACATTGATGTTAGCCTGCTGGGGAGGCAAACGCTGAGCTAACACATTAGCCTGGTATCTTTGAAGTTCATTGACTATGTATTTTAATGGATATATAATCTCTCTTCTACCAACATGATTAATTCCACCAACTCACCAAAGCTAAATGAATAGCCTGTCTTTTCTTGTCCACTACAGTGAGGTAGCCGTTGCCATGGATACAGACGACCTTGTGTACATTCCAAACACAGATACAGGCATGACAGGACGAGTGCTGATTGAAGAATCAAGTTGACGATTTTAGTTGGACTTCTTTATTTAGCTTAAGATATGAGGTCTGAGACAGGACACAGTGCTTTTGTAAGAGGAAGATTTTCCTGTCTTTTGAAACTTCAGAAAGTACAAGCTGTTCGGAAATTTTCCTGTAAAGACGCCCCCCAACTATTATTCCGTTCAAGTGCATTCACACAGATACATGAATTGTTCTCCACATGCTGGTCTATGCATGTGCTAATTTGTTGGACTCGTGCTTGATGTAACATAATAAGGACATCAAGTGTGAAAGGAGTGTGAGAGGAGGAACCTGACATGTTCCTGTTTTGATCGGGAGATTCCATTATTGCTGCAAAGGTTAAGCCTCCAGAAGACTGGCTGCTGACTGGTTGATGGGATTAGAGAATACATAATTGTTCGCCAGTCACATGTGTCATAAAAACTGACGCCAAACCCTTTGTAATGAGGATTATGTGTCTTTTCCATGGATTCATTTCTCCACTCTGTGACATTATTGTGTGCTTGGTGAGCTGTGGGAGCCTGCATCTCTCCCATCCTGACGGTCTTTGTCTGATTGCACACATGGGCCAACTACCTTGACTTTCCACTGTGCACTCTGAGAGTTTTACTGGTCAGTGTGGATACAGAGCACTATTGGCCAAAACCCGTAAAACTAGCACAAGCATGTTTCATTGAGCTACAAGGTGTGAACTAATAGAGTCTTAGTGTTTGGCAGCAGAGAAAACTGGAAGTGAACCCTTGGACCTCAACTAACCTCAGCAGATAATTGTCTGTTATTTGGCTTTTCACTCAGGAGAAGTCAGAGTGGTTTGTGAAACCTACCGTTTAGGTGTTTTATGTGCTGGACTGATGAAGGCCATTGGCGTTGTAGTCTTCTTTTAAATGCCTGTGTGAAGCTGTTTATTGTTCAGTATATTAATTGACTTTAAGTGCTCCCACAGGCACCATGAAGTCAAATGAAATAGCCACACTTGTATAAATCCTCCATCATGAGATGAAGACAAACACAACAACATTTTTTTTTTTTTCTTCTTTAACTTTGTGTGAGCTGTGTATGTGGGCAAAATGACTAATGCGGCCATGAATATATTATTCCTTCAGCATAAAAAAAACTTGCAAATGCAGCTGGCTTGACTTTCACACATTTTGTTTACGGATTTCGGATTTCATGGATCGCGAAGGGATTAAACCAATTTTCAACCATTTTAAATGATTATGTATGTGTCGCCATTTTTTGGGGGGGGCTTTCCGCTGAAACAAGTATTAATTATGACATAAATACATACTGGTTTTAGATTAAGTGCAGCAGACTTTGAAGCAATCGCTGCCTGCGATATCTTTCGCCCATCCAACACGACCAGCCAGACCACCGCTGGTAGGAGAGGAAGGGAAATCCAGAGTGGGAGTCCTGCTAATCCAGCTTGGTTTAAGGCTGCTCCTGACTATTGTCGAGTCACAGGAAAATGAAAAAGGTCAAATGGGACTCAGGCTGGCCAAACAATGGAAAATTAGAGACTGTTGTGCCTACCTGTCTCCATCATAAGAACCTGGATTCAGCTGTTGCACTCAACGGGTGGACCGTGTTCTGAGCCGACAGTGAGCTGGATGATCAGAGCTGGACTCGTGTTTACATCATTGATGCTTGGTGCTTGTTGAAGGACGGTGCTTCTCAGATAATTACAAATAAACTAACCTTAGACCTTTATTAACCATCAGTTAAGCCCTTCGTAACAGCATATAGCCCCTCTACATAATTTACCTTAGAAAGTGGCAGAAATCAATCACCTCATTCTAAGGCTGGGTTGCACCGACAAGGATTCATTTGATCTAAGATTGACTCTAATCAAAGTTTAGTAAAACATGGTTTAAATGAGTAAATCAAATTTAAAGTTAAGCAGAGTTCTGTTACACTGTTAAAAATGAATCTCTGCTTATTAAAGCTTGATTTAATGATCTAATTTTTTGATTTAAGTTGATTTATGTAAACCTGTCTGACGGTCAGTCCAGTCGTTTGTTCAACTCCAGAATTTACTGAACTGGGATCTTCATAAAACTTTACTCATTTTGAGTCAGTCATTTCAGTCACCTAATTATTTTGCTCGGTTCATTTAAAAGGGCAGTCATGTTAAACCTCAAGGGTAAATTTAAAGTAAATCATGGATTACACTTTAGTTTGCTGGAGTTTTGGTGGAACAGAATTAGATTTAATCTAGGTTTAGACAAAAAACCTAATATGAGGTTTAAAGAGAGGTTTAAATGTAATCATTCTTAATCTTCAACTAGTTTTAACATTTAGTGCAACAGAATTTAACTTGAACCAAGAAATAATCAGGTTTAGAAGTTAATGCTTGTTGGTGCAGTCCAGCCTCAGACTGTCTCCCTTGCCTGTGCGTCCAAGAACTGCATGAAAAGTCAAGCAGGTATAAATTACAGATTAGAAGAAACTGTACGGGCTTTAACAATAAACAAGAAAGGGAGAATTTTGACACTCAAAGCTTTTAATTCCTTCAGAAAGCAGTGAAAGCTGCCAAGTATGGTGAAGTACAAGCAAAGGTGTACTTGGCCCCAGGGCGCCAATCAGCAACTCTCTGCTGCTCTAACCTGGTCCCTCTTGTTTGATGATCTTGTTTTTATCCCTCTACGTTTACAGTGAATTAACGCAGTCTGTCTGTCCAACTGCTCATATAATCACATATGACACGGATGATACTAGATGTGTGTCTGTATTGGAAAAGACGGGCTGAGTGAAAATGCAAAGTCACCGGAGCATGCACTGAAACAAGGTTTGGCAGCGGGGAAAGGAAACATTAAGTCTTTTGCCGCACTGCAAACACCAGAAACTGCATTAAACATTACGGTCACGCTGTTATTTTACAGCCCGCTTCAGTATGGCTCCTGACTCTAATGTAGCAGTGAGGCAATCAGCGCGGACGAAGCTCAGGAATCCTAATGAACTTTGAAGTACACATTTGTGTAACGAGTTTTCTTGCATGCCAGACAGTTAAATTGTGGGGACCGGTGGACAGAGTGAGTCCACAAAGACTATCGAGCTGTCTGAGGTGTTTGCAGGCTGAGCGGTTGCTGAATGGACTTGATGGACTGGAGTTGTGGAAAAGAAAAGTTAGTCACTGCTCTCTGAACAGAAAGATGACCGTCAAAACTGTTGGTTCCCTGAACAACCTTGTTCCTTTGATAAAAATGTTTAAATAATGTTGTGATGCGTGTTATGATGTCACAACTTTGCATTCACCTTTCTGACTTTACACCAAAGAGCCTTAAAAGGCTGGACTTAAAGTAAGTGTGATCTTTATTTTTATTTTAACAATGGATAATGTCACTAATTCTGGTGATCCAGATTTTCACATTTTGTCACATGCAGATTCCTCTTTGGCTGATGTATGTTGCAGCTATGCGTCTGCATAGCCGCCATATTCGTGTCTAAATCTTGATGAAATTGACAAAAATCAATTTCCGTCTGCCAAAACTTCACCTTCACCTGTCGCTAAATCACAAAAAAGATCCCCGGTGACCAGATGGCAAACAGACTAGCTAACCACTAGTTAGCAACTAACTGAGGAACATAGTTGAGCATTTAGCAGCTGATGAAGAGCAAAGAAGAGTTAAACATGTTGGAATTAAACATGACTCCAAATGAATGCTGATGTAGCTATGTCCCTGTTTGATGTATAAATGGACAAGGTTTGCTAATAGGCTAGCCAGATCAACTTAAAAGGTGAGATATGTCAGTGTTGCCTTGTCTTCAAGCTCGTTCATGTTGACACCAGGTGTACAACATGGTGTTATAATGTTACTTTATACTGGCTGAAGAGACACATTATTACCATTCTTTTGAAAGTAGCGAGTTTCAAGCCTGTCTCATGATCATCACCTCCGGGTGTGGTCAGAAATGTGCTTTATTGTAGTTGTAATCACGGCCATCAGTATTGTCATGGGGTTCTGATGTGCACCTGAACTACACTCTACGTCAAAAGTTAAACCACAGGAGGTCAGCAGACTTTCAGTGGGTGTTAAATTGCTCTTTATGAACAGATTTTAAAATGAAGCAAATGTTTATGCAGCTGTTCTTGTCTGCCTTTGATTGTTTTCGCCTTTGAACGGTGTCTACGTTTGTGTGAGAAACAAACAGAACAGGGCTGTAAGTGTGTGCGGTCCTGCGAGTGTACTTCTTCAACACCCTGAAAAGCGTAAAACGGCCCTCAGTGGAGCGAGCCTCCACACTGCCTATCACTCCATTACCAGCCGCGCCGCTTGACTCAGGCCAATGTGCAAAACAGCTGTGGAAAAGGCCTCATGCCTTTTCTTTAATAGAGTGTCCCCTTAGAAATGTTTTTCCTACTCTCCCCATTTTTATCAGAAGTATAGAAATACCCACCCACTTCTGTCATGTAAGATTGGTTCCCCTCCAAGTATGACATGATGGAGCTCATCTGGATTGAGTTAGGGTGGGGCACCCTGTGGAGATAGAGTGGATGGGAATGTCATTACTGAATCGATAAAGCCCTGTTAGCGGTTCGGGCTCACGGTGTGCAACAAACACTGGATTTGCTCAGTAGGATGCAGTCCGCGTGTTCAGAGGGAGCCGCTGTACCATGACGGTGCACCATTTTGCTTATAGGAAGTGCCTGTTTCCCTCTCCTCCACCCCGCCCCCGCTCCTGTTTCTGGTATGTTACTTGTGAACCACATGTTGCACAAATTTCAGCACCATTAAAATGCTCTCTGTTGCCACTCAGGCTGTAAAGCACAGATCATTCTGGCAGGAAGCAGCAGATTTGGTCTTATTCAGTGTTTTGGGGGCTATTAGCTCGATTCAGTGGATGCGGGATGAAAGAGAGAAAATTACTCATCTATATATATGGCTGATTTAATTTTCTTTCAAAACTATTAACTAACTACTAATTTCACATCTTTACCAAACATGTAAAAAGCCTCCTTTTCTAACGGCTGAATTATTGTTGAACATCCACGGTTACTTCCCTTCATCCAGTCCCCACCTCCCCTCAGTCTCCGTTCACACACCAAACATGCTCCCTCAGTCTCATTCAGCAAAGCCAATAGAAACAGCTCCTGAGCCATGTGCTGCAGCTTGTGTGCTAAGGTAATTCACTTTAATTGGTTGCACATTACAGAAGCAAATCTCTGATGAGAGTCTCTGTGAAATTGTATTAAGTCATGGGAAGCAACAGGGATCAGTAAATAAGAGATTGAAATGCACTTTTCCATAACGTGTGACAAATATAATCATGTCAGAGTGTGTGGGAAATGACACACAGCAGTTTTATTGGCTTAATATTTCGCTGGATGTCCAGCCCAGTTGCTTCAATCTGCATACTAATAACACAACTTTGGACGTTTTAGATTGCGTGTGGCGCATACGCCAAAGCCCAATTTTGTATGCAGGTGATACGCCAATCCCTGCCATTAAGTTGTTTATAAAACAGATGCGTCCAAATACCACGGATAAAAGGATGTGAGGTGACGTAGTATAAAGAGCCAAAGTCCAAGTAGGTTGGGGTTGACAGATTGGTCAAACAAACACACAGGGCTTTCACCCAGCAGGCCGGTGTTTTTGTCCCGTCTGAAACTTCTACAGATGTCATTTACACCGGGAACCGTGGTGACATGTTCCCGCCCCTTCCTTAAAACACAATCAGTTAAAAATGTGCTGAAATGTAAACTAACAGATGAGAGTAAACAAAATATGACTCGCCATTCTGCAACTTTTTTCCCTGCTGTAAGTATCTACTCTGACCTCATATGATCCCTTTTGTTAAAATGCCTACCAATCACATGACAGACCATTTTTAAAGAATGTTATTCTTATCTGAGCCCTTGTGTCACAACTACTCTTCAACATAAAGTGATGTCTCTGAGTAAACAGACACTTATGTCACACACCTAATGTCATCTTTTCGTAAAGCTAACAAAGTAGCTTTGTTGCCTAAACCCAACCACACTGTGACCGTAACAATGAGGTTGAAGGTGGTGTATGCGCTACACACATTTCATAGGGTTCTCTTGTTATTAGTTCACAGATTAATGAGACAGGGTTGGGATGCCAGAGACAGTTGACTTACTGGTTATAATAATGGATTACATTTTGCTGTAAACAGAAAGATGCTAAAGCGATCTGTCAATCTGAGGGGAACTGCAGCATTAGGGGATGATTCTCTGTGGGTTCATTGCAATGTGCAACCTCTTATCGTCATACGAAGTCATGATCCATTGTTGATATGAAAAACATTTTGACTTTAAATCGAAATTAGTTTTGTGTTCGTGATCATCAACATCAAAATCAGGATCTGTGATTCTACCGGTACAACACTTCACAGATGACACAGCAGCAGATTTGAGAAAACAAGCTGAATTTTCTGTCTTTTTTTGTAGTTTATTTTTGTATCCCTTTTGAATGGTTATATTTTGTTGTTGAACTCTGTAATCTTCACTTTTTTAGTGAAAATTAATTGAACTTTTTCTGAACTGAACCTGCACGAAACCACCAAGGTAAAAATTAAGCTGTCTTTTTAAAGAAGAATTTGAAAATGTAACTGACAGTTGTTTGGGGATAAAAACCGACGACCTGTTGATCTTAACGAGTCTGGATGCAATCTTACAATGGCTTTGCCGTCAGTGCCGGACAGAAAACGTTTTATATTGGGTACTGAATCAGATTGTGGATTTGGCGAACCTTGACACCCCGAAAAAATGATTACAGACTTGCTTACACTTGCTTATTAATGCTTATTGTTGTCTTATTTCATTGGCAGTATTTTTCCTCTGAATGAAGATGCACAAACATTTGTCCACTCATGTTCAGCCATCCACATTCAGGCAGTGTGCATGGCTATTTAATATTGCAAGAAGAGAGCACCAGTACTGGACTGGTATTGGCTTTCTGCATGTGAGATGAGGTATTGGTAGAAAACAAGGTTGGTTGGATTTTGATTCGGGTTAAAATCAGACATCATGTTGAGTCATCACAGCTTACGGAGTATTGTTTTTGTAATATTCATTTCCGTGATGTATTTTGAAATGAACGAATGAATGACATTTGCTTTTTGAGTGACATTTCCTCATGAGTGATTTATTGTGAAAACATTTCCATTTTAATCTCTCCAGACATGTGATACTGTCTCCCAATCAACCACAGTATATTTTAATTTGCATGATAAAAGGTGGTTTGTGACACCTGCATTAACAGTCCTGTCATCCCCCCACCTCTGCACCTCTGTGCCTCAGTATCAGGGAGATCTCTCCTATCTCAACCCCCTGGTGGCCATTTAAGGTGGATTTCAGTCCTTGTAGCCATTTATGCGAGCAGACGTAAAAGCATAGCTGAAATAGCTGACATTTTCCCTAAGTCTTGTTTGATTACGTGAGAAAGGTTCTAATGAGAGACATCAGGCTTGTTTTCCACTCCTTCTTGTGCATGTCGAACACTCAGCCCAGGACCCATCAGGCCCATTCTCCCAGTTGCTCTTTGATGCCAGCGCAGAGCAATCAGACTAATTGGCCATGGCAACACTGATGAAACATTTCAGAAGGAGAAAAACACAGGCTTGGGAAACTGAATCAATATCATTAATCACAGGCAGGAATCTGCTATTAATGGGTGTCTGTTTTCTATTAAGGGTCAAACACAGACGTTAGCCATGCACAAGGATGGGGATTATCTATCCCGTGCTTTGACCCCAGCTGTCCTCGGCATGACCAGTCACACAAGTTCACAACAGAGAGTTCAGCAGAATTCATAGTTTTCACCCCCGGAAAACAAATAAAAAGACATAGCCTCGTCTCTATCTGTCAAGGTTTCAGCGGATGGTACAACACAAGCCTGCAGGTGCAACAGCATAACTGAGGGTACCAGAAAGAGAACTTGTGTAACACAGGGATATGAGATGCAATATATACACTGTATTATATGTGTCAGTAGGAGGATGTGTGTGTCTTCCCATTCTTTAGACACAGCACAAGTGGTGTATTTGAAGGGCAGACGATATGAGTGTCTATTAGATTCAAAACAACAGCTTTGAGCAAGGCTGTCTGGACATCTTCCTTCTCTCATTCCTTCGTTCCTCAACCAGGACATAATAAGTTGTGACGTTTATGGCCGTCCATGCCAGGAGCAATAACAATAACAATAACTATAAGTTTTAAAAAAATATAACAAATTGAATAACGTTGAGATCAAAATCTAACCAATGGCATCAATTAACTTGATTTTGGGACATTTTTCTTTCAGAAAAATGTTTTTCTTTCAGAAAAATATTGTTGGCATGGGTGCAGATCCCGGGGAATTTCTGAAAAACATGAATTGTCCCCCCCAAAGAAAATACCCTAAATTATTCAAAATTGAACAAATTTATTTTCAGACTTCACATTCTTCACATTTTAGATTCACATCTAAAAAGAAATTAATGAAATGGTGGAACAAATAATGTTTGACAAATATATTTCTGACTCCACATTCCATCTCTGGTCTCCTCCACTACAATGCAAATGAATGGGTAGTTTCTTACACAGCCAGATTGGAAATTTAGAAACACACACATTCGCACACACGCACGCACACACACACACACACACACGCATGCACACACTCTCCTTGTGTGCCATGCTGACTAACGTTAGCTCACGGCTAATGTAGTAAAGTAATATGGCTGTTTGTGGTGGATAAACACTGCATGAGTAAGGTGAATAAACACAAATTGTCCTGTGATTAATAGCTTCCCTGGTGGTTAGTACACCATTAAACAATGGCCACTGCTGATGAAAGTCTACCTGATCACTCACTCACTCACGCACTCACTCATATATGATTAGAAATATAGGATAGATATTGTAAATGAATAAGAACCAGGTCTTGCGTTAGAGCAGGGTTTGAGAAAAGCAAAGACTTTTGACCATGAAAGATCTCCTGAGCTCTGTTCTGAGCCAGGTAACATGAAAGGCCCTTTCACACTTTACGAGAGCCCTCCAGAGCAGAAAGGCCGCTCTTGCCTCCAGTGACACATACAGACCGAAGCAGCTGTCCCACCGGTGGCTGTCCGTCCACCAGAAAACAGACACTCCTCAAAGACCCTGCTTAACCATGAGAACTATGAGTGAACTACCTCAAGTGGAAAGTTTGTTATGCTAATGTGTTGAGGGACTGCAGGGAGAAGTGTCAAGCGTGAAGGGTGTATGGCTGCTGAGGCTAAATAGTTAGGCTGCCGTCCCAGCTCACAGCTTCAGCGCTGGTGCACTGAGGCAGTGCGTGCATGTTACTTGCCAGAGGGTGGGAAGAGGGAGCGGGGTACACAGGAGCGGTGCGAGCCGTACCCCTCCTCCCTCTCAGTCGCTTTCTCTTTCCCTGACTTTGATGTAGCACTGCTGGTTATGCCATATTTTTCTTGGCTATTGGATCCGAATGGAAAAAACAATGTAACAAAGTCCTCGTTGCTGCCCGAGTGCATATATTTAACTTTTTATGTGACTTTAAAAGATGGAGGAACTATTTGGAGGTGACACTGGCACTCTAATTCCCCCCTAATCCCTAACTCAACACAGAGCTCTTCTGCGAATGAAAAGTCTCTTCCACGCTCTTTAATGCGGGAGCTCGCCTTTGTATGAAGGTAGTGACATCATCACTACAAGATGTGTTCATTATCAGCCACCTGATGACATGTGGGCAAGTTGAATTTGCTGTCATGGAGACGGAAACACTGCTGTATATACAACGCATATCTGTGTCTGTGGGGGAACAGCGTGCACTGATTTCACATTAGTACCACTGCTGCGGCGTGGATTTTGCACAAATGCACACATTCTACGTCAGGTAATGTATCTCTAGCACTCTTACCAAGATGAAGCAACACAACAGTAGTGCCGTTCTTATTAGCCTGAATTCAACCCACGCCAGACACACAACAGTTGCTCATAATATTAACCTTACATGACTATCCAAGAGAAACATGTTTCTACCCGCTCAGTTGCTGTTTCCCATCAATGAATCACACACACATTAAGAAGTATCGGTGTTTGCACTCTTTCGACAGTGATTACTTATGTTGTCAAATTTATAATAGTCTCTGGAATGGCATGCTGTAGTAGGCGTTGGGGTCACTGTAGGTGTAGTCTGCAGTCTGTGGCAGTGAATGTATCAGGGAACATTTGGGATATCATAGACTGGATGAGGATTTACAGTCCCAGAGACCCACAGGACCCCAGCTAAGGTTCTGTTTGGGTCCATGAGAGTCTCTTTCCAGGCAGCTGTCGGTCTGGCCGGTGGCTCCTGACAGCAGTCGGGCGGTAACACTGGATCCAACGCAGGGGAGACAAAGTCAGCTGCCAGGGTTTACGTGACACTGCCAGTGGAAAGAGGGAGCATTTAAAACACATCAGTGGAAAGACCTTCAATAAAAACAGATTTCCCCTACTGATAAAATAAGCTGTTGACAAAAAAAATTAAATCTTACACAACAAATTTTTAGCCAACCAAATTACCGTTTTGGGACAGGCTGATATATCTCACCAATTATTGGATGGACTGTCTGTAAATCTGGAACAGACAATTGATGGTCCCCCACAGGACTGACCCTGGTAATCTCCTGACTTTCCCAGCAGAAATGTTTGTTTTTATGTTGAAACTTTACATTGGACACAGTTTTATGTCTCTTTATGCTTTCAGTGTGATGCTGTGCCTTCTTCTCCACTTTGTTAGCGTTAGAAGAAGATGATGTTTTGACTTACGTGGTTCCGTTTCTACAAACATGGCTGGAGAATTTCCTGATGTCGAGTCAAAATATTCAGTGGTTTCACACTTACAAATGTTGAAACTTGCTTGACATTGTCAAGTTGTCACGCCTTCATCACCCCCTCCACATCCTGAAATGGAAGTCGGCTCATATACACGAGAGGGGAATGTGATAAGAAATGTATTGTAGAAATATTGATACAGTGTGCATGATGCATACAAATCTGAATGTATTCGTGATTTGCAGAAATGTAAAATGGCAACATTTTATTCTGACTGGTCTGTTCCTCTAGCGCCACCATGAGGTTTGTGTGATGTTTGTGTTTTAGATTTTAGTCAAGAACTGTGGATGAGGAAAAAAATACTGCATCCAAAAGGCAAAAGCCTCCGTCATCCTGTCTGTCCTACCGACTCTTCGTCACATTTCTGCCTGAAAAGCAACGTCTGCCCCCGGCAGCAGAGCCAGGCAGCTACCGCAGTTGAATGACGGTGATTAGGTGACACGATTTAACTCATGTCTCTGTCTCCTTCCACTATTGTGATGTTGTAGTTACTGTCTCTGGAAACTTGTACTGAAAAAAATCCCTCCCGATTAAGACTTCAGTGAATTTTCCCCCAGAAAACAGCAGCAGACAGGGTACTGATGGTGATTAAGTAATTATGTAATTTAGAGCGAAAAATTTATCTTTGTCACTTTCCATGATGCATGGTGGGTAAGGATCTCAATCACAACGTCATGATGAGTGCTGTCACGCCTCTTTTGGTTCTGCAGTGCCAGTGTGCTGTATGAAGTGACACACTGGAGCGGCTTTAAGTCGGCGCTGCTCGGTTCAGTGTGAACAAACAAACGGTGCGTAAAGGTGAGCCTTCGCTGTGTGAAAAGGACTTCTGTGTCAGCCCTTCTATCACTTGTTTCTGCAATATATAACTTCAGTGAGAGGGTAGGATCACAGCTTTACATACATGTTTACTTCAACAGACAAGTTTTCAACACATAACATTGTTATGATGTAATGAGTGTTGTTTGTAGTTAGAACCTACATTACATCTGACAAACTGTTGCAGACCTGGGATCATTATTTACAACAGTGGTGTTGCACTCAGACACTGTGGGGGGCGCCAAATCACACAAAATGCCAATTTCTACATGTTGTTGCTTGAAAAGTGAATTGCTCTTTGACAGGTTGTACTTGCATTATTATGCTGTGATATTGTTTTTTGGCATAATTACCTGAAAATGAAAATAAATGAATAACAAAAATAATGTTATTGTCACAGGTGCTGTACTTCATATTAAATGTGAATTAGCAAATGTCAACATGCTAAAACGACTGACACTTGATTTTTGGAGCTGATGCCAATATTGATATTAGTATGTAAAAGATACTTATATCGATATATTAGCCAATATATAGACACATTTTTGTCAGGGATCCCTCAAATATCAAACACTTGTGACAAAGATACAGTATGTAACTGAGACAGGGTATTTTAACAAAAATGTTTATAATCTAAAATGACACCAGTGCACTAAAAAGGTAAACATATGTCAAATTTCATATTTATGAATTATCCCTGGCACCTTTTTCTGCATTATAATCTCCTCACAAAAAAGACACAAAAAAGGCAACATATACCGATATATCTGTGATACACCAATATCAGCCAACCGTTGTATTGGTCGGCTGTAGCTGATACACACAATTAAGATATGAACATGGTAAACATAATACCTGCTGTATGTATGAATGTCACTGTTAGCATGTTAGCATGTGCCATACACTATTTGGCCTGTTTTTTATCTCATCATCTCTTTCCTTTTTGTGGACAAAAGCTACCGCTCACCTGAATGCTGTCTTTGTTAACATTCATAACCTGCAGTAAATGAAACAGTAAGTGGCTGTTTATAATGGCAACAGACATGCGTTTGTTGGTGTTCATTTCTATCATCACAGCTGATTACACAGTGTGAACCCCGGGGCGTGACGCAGAGTGGTACAAATTGGGAGGAAATTTCTTAACAGTATGAGTAACAACTTGCGAGACACATGTTTTATGTATTATTTTTCTATTTTATTAAGCAATGCCAACTAATGAAGTGTTCCCGCTGGCACGGGCGATGATTTAAAATGTGTGCCCTGGTCGCCTGTCTGTCTGTCTGTCTGTCTGCACTTCAAAGGCATCAGATACAGCGACCAGTCCAGGTTTTCTTGGGGGTACAGACGAGGTCAACAACATGTGCTATGACTACCAACCAGCCCCCTGCGGCTCGAGACTGCATCTGTTACATTCCTCGCAAAAAAATAAAACAGAAAAAAACACGGTCACTACATTTGTGTTGGTAACCCGGAGCATGAAAACACATTATGCTTATACCAGGGGACTTTAGATGCGGTGGTTTGTTTACAACTCAGCGACCGTGCCACCTTTGGCTGCTTTCCCTCAAAATGCTTGGGAGCTCCGACTGCATTGCTAACTCGATAAGCTCCTTTCCACCCCCATACACTTTTATCTTGGCTCCTTATACCTGGATGTTTCTTTGTCAGTGGCACCCCCCACATTCACATATCTCCTTATTCTCTTTTACCTATGCTTTGTTTACCCTCCCACATCCATCGCTCTCTCTCTCTTGTCTATTTATTCCACTCTTGCTGTCGGCCTCTCTACCCCTGTGTGTTCAGTCGGAGCCTGGAAACAGATTCCCTGAAGAACCTGCTCTGGAATCTCGTCTGCGATGATAACTCCAGACCCTTTCCATGCAGAACTGGGAAAACAGTCAAAACCACATTTTGTGTGTCACATTTTTCAGAGAGGAAAGAGAAAACAAGCCGTTAAAAGTTGTTTTTGCGAGCTTTGAAATGTAAATTATTGTCACAGATGAGGTCACCTCTGTGCTCGAGGATTTCGACAGAATATTTATGTGCGTGTGATCTTGGAAGGCTCTCGTCTGTGTATGGTTCAAATGGGGTGCTCATGAATCACCGTACGCTTCCACAGGGGGAGACAGATGAGCTGTTGTCACCCAGATTTTTCTTTATGCCACATTACTAGCCTGGTTCTTCGCTTGATCTGGCTCGGTGCGAGCTGCTGACACTTGAGTTATCCTCTGTCCTCAGGTGAGTGTGAACTCTGCAGCAGGTAGAAAATAAAGTTTGTTGGTTGTCGCCGTGGATTTCTCATCATTTCCTTTCATGCAGTAGGCAATAAGTCTATATAAGGTTTCTGTGTGCTGCAGTAGTTCCATATCATTAATCCTGAGAGCGACTGACTGATATATGGGGGTCAAATCCAGGCACAGAGGTGTGTATTCATGAGGAAGAGTGGCAGACACGCATAGCAGAAGAAGACTGATTTGGTCCCACGTGAACCCGACATGGTTTGCGTCAGTACAGGGCTGGATCATCACAAACCAATGAGGCCTTCCACTGTCTATTCCCTGCTGCACCATCACCATCATTGAGTAATCTGTTTTCTGAGGCTGTATGGGAAAAAGGGATGTTCACATATTCATGTTCTTGCTGTTATGAGTCCTCTCTGTCTGACACAAGCCGGAGAGAAACAAGTCTTGTTTTCCTTCACCTGCTTAAATTCATATCCTGCAGCAACACACTCAAATGGAGGCTGTGCTCGCCAGTGAACGTTTCCTCCTGTGTGGCATTATGCGCGTTGTGACTGTGTCTGTGGAAAGAGCGCGAGCGTCCTTGGGGGGACAGCGGAGGCTGGCACACAATACAAGGCAAACAGCATCTAAACCTGTGAGATGATAGACTTTCCAGCTTCCCTCTGTGGCCGCTGCTGCTCTCTTTTCTTCTCCCCCTGTCTCTGTTTGTATCTTAACAACCACCTCCAATAATACTTATTGATGCAACCAATCGTATTTGTGGAAACCTGACGCGATGAAAGTGAGTCTGAGTGATGGAGGATTTAACCTTTTGTTCTCACTCTCCCTCTGAGGAGAAAAGGTTTATCTCCCGATCAGATTTTCCATAATCAGTGTCAAAGATGTGGTTACGTTTAGACGGAGCAGAGGCAGCGGCTCAGCTCTCAAAAGAGCCCCTGAAAGCAACAATTGCCCTTTGATGTCCCACTCCACATATTATCATGTGGTTAGGCACAATGTTAAATTGCTCTATCACTTGGCAAAATGCAATTAATCTGTTTGATGACAAGCGGATAGATGAGGAACAATGAAACCGATGGAGCACATTTTTCAGTGCGGATCCTGAAAATGGCCCACGAGTGCATGACACGCACACGGTGTAATGAAAAGCCTTTATTAAAACGCACATAGCCTCTCCATTGTGGCGTGGCCGTTGCAATTTCCATGATTGTTGAAGACACACAGGTCTCCACCCTCGAGCAGATTTATTTTCACACATGCTGGGTGAGGTGTCTGCAATTCCTCCCCACCCTGTCATTGTTTGTTCTGCTGTTTAAGTGTGAATTTGAGCAGAGGCCAAGGCAGAAATATGTTTAAGGGCTTCTCCTGCTCAGCCAAGTGCCGTTTTCTGATGTCACACTCAGCCCGATGTCTTTCCAGACGTCTGTAGTACGCTGTGACCTTGAGCCTTTGCGGTCGTGCTTGGAGTCAGAACATTTGGCCGTTGTGACACAAAAAAAAAGCCATCCAACATGACTTATTCATACATGCATAATGAAGCAAAACAAGTTTTCCAGACAGTTCTCGAGGCGGTGCATTGGTGTTAATAGGTTAAAGGTAGAATGCATTAAGACTTTTTTCTGCCTTGTGTTCAGCTAAATTGCAAATGACGTCCATGCGACCGTGTTCTGTGAAGTCATAGCTGTGTTTTCGTGTGCTGGTCTGTCTCTCTAATTACTCCTGTGCCCACGTCTGATTTCTGCACACACATACACTGTAAAAAGTAATTTATGGAATTTAGTGGGATCCACTCATCTTTTCTAAGTAACTTAACTTAAATACACAAGTGAATTAAACTTTGATCAGATCAGACCACTTCTGAACTTATAAACATGAGTTCTTTTAACTTGAAGTCTTTTGACTTGAAACGATGAGCTGGATGAATGTTGTGTGCAGAGTTCAATCAGCTCATACAAATAAGTTAAATAAGAAAAATGATCAGCATATTGGTTGACTTCCCAGCGTGCATCGTTTGAGACCTTTCTTTTTTATAGTTTCAAGAAAACATACATCATGAAAAAACTTGCTGTGTGCCTTTAATACATTTTAAGATAAGTCAGTCAGTAGTTCAAAACATGATTGCTTTTTTTTTGCAATAATGAAAAAAACATTCTAACTATGATAGAGGTTAGTATTGATTTCAGTCTTTAACCCATCACACTATTATAGTTTTTATAAAAGTGCTACAAGTTGCTTCATGTTATGTCTCTATGCTGATCCTTTGACAGTCAACTTCAAAAAGAACTACTGCTGCTACACATTGTGTGAAATGAAGAACTGACTCCTCAAAGACATCATCAAATGTAAAAAGATATCAAATTTATTTGTCATGATTGTCGCTGGACAGTCGTTGATTTAACTTAGTATCTTAAGTTATCTGAAGATGTATTTTCAAGTTCGGTTAACTTTAAATTGTGTTTTCAAAAAAAATTTTTAAAAAAGAAAACTCAAAAGAAGATTTTTAAATTATTCAACCAACCTAAATCAAATAAACCTAAATCCAAATATCCAAGGCAACAATTGACCATAGACTTTTAAATTGAAACAGCCCAGAATTATTTACAGTGTACCTTTTGCCTGAACGTGGGCAACCTGGACGCACACCAATGACAATACGTTAGGATGAATGCAGACTTTTTCCAATATGTGCTCCCATATCGACTTCAAACGGATGCTCACATGATGGATTCCCCCGTCCAGACACTGAAGCATGCAGGGAATGAAATCCTATCAAAACTCAAGACTGCATCATCTTGCAAAAAAACATACAAGACAAACATTCCTCTTCCTCTCTCTCTCTCACACACACACACACACACACACACACACACATGGAAACCTCACAAATGAATCACCCTCCCAAGTGCGCAGCATCATCAGCATTCCCTGAACTAGCCGTGACTGCAGAGCACAACTGCATGACATGAGAGTCTCAGGGGTCAAATGAAATGCACACTCTAAGTGCCACTTCATCTTCAAGGCATAACAGTGAGCAGCAGCTCGAGAGCAAACTCAAATAACACTAGACCTTGTCGGCCATTGTGCTCCTCTAAGCCTGCTTTGTGCTACATTGTAAACCGGGGTCCTTTCATACTTTTCTGCAGTCACGCATGACTTCTCCCCAAACGGGCTCTCCTCCAGCCCCTACTGTCTGTTTATGTAGACTACCACCACCACCACTACCAGGGCGGCGTGGTATGCACCTCCAACAGGCTTCGCTCGCACACATCTCTGAGACGAGGAGTCTGCCTCAACCTGCTGATATGAGCTGTTTGTGTTTTACTCTCACACGGGGGTAAATGTTATGATTGAAAGGCCGTTACTATTTTGCTAGTCACAATGGCTTTGTAGTGGAGGGGGGTTTGCTGCCGTGCTGATGGATGGACGGCCGCTCCCTGCCTCCAGTGAGCGGTTGAATGAGAGAGGAGCTGTCATCGCCCAGCTGCCGACACTGTTGCCTGAAGAGAGAGAAAGACAGAGGAGGAGGAGGAGGAGGAGGGAGGCAACAAGAGCAGGAACTGGATGGAGAGCCAGCAGCAGACGACGTGTTGAAGTGGGAGATGTTAGGGAAAGGAGCAGGCCCGGAGAAAAGAGAGGGGAGAACATGTGTGTGATGGAGGAGAGGAGGTCAGAATTGGGTGCAGCACACCTCACACCCCTATCCCAGAAGGCAGCGTGGAGAGGGAGTCTGCATTACGTAAAAGGGGGAGAGCAGGTGGGACTGTGAAACACACAAAGCCTCCCTACGCAGTCTGTGATCAACAGTCCTGCTGGGCTGTTAGAGTCCACGGTTAAATGCTCCAGTGACTCTGGGGTCCCATGACATGATGAAAAGTTTCACAGCACTCAGTAATGGGGGAGACTATTTCACTGGCTCTTACGCATTGTTCTGGACGGCCACGTCAGAGGATGACGGTATGTCATAAATCTTAGGAACAAAAGGAGTAAATGGGTGAAGCAGCATCTCTCTGAAGGGACGGAGGAGGAATTAATGGGGTATATTAAAGATGAGAGTCGCACACTCATAAACAGAGATCAGCGCTCATGGTGACATCAGCCGCATTGGTTGTCCTGGCGTGAGATCAGTTTGTTTCTGCTTGGCTTACAAAGATAACTGTGAGCCATAAAAACTGAAGTCTGTGTTCAAACAGGTCTAATTACCAGGCTAATTGGACACCTTGATGTGAGCACAAGCTGTCATTTATCCTCAGCAACCCAAAAAAAACCCTTTGATGCAGATTTAAACACTCACACAGTGGGATTGAACACCGCTAATGAGTTCGCATTAAACCAATATTTGACTACAACCACATTCATGTTCACATTTGGGATTCTCTGAAGAGCAACGATGAAAGGTGTGTTGCAAGCTGCCCAGAAGATGTGTGGCTGCAGGGCTGCAGGTCGTTGGCTTTTGAAACAGTCTCACAGCGCCTCCTATTGATGACCGCTGCAAAGTGCACGTGCTGTTGATGTTTCACCCTATAATGTAATGAAATTAATTTCAAGTGAACAATTAAAGAAAAATCATTTTGTTCATTTGTGAGCATGAAGTGTTTGCAAAAAAAGTGAAAACTGATTTTCTGTTCTCATCATACAATCCTCATATGGGATTCTTTCATTGGTTGCCTATAACGACAGAGAGGATGTCAAAATGGAAAGGAGCTGTGGAGAGAAACTGTAAATTGTTTATTTTACTATCTAAAGCAATAATTTGCACATCTTTTGTGTCTGTAAAAGTAGTGCGAAAGAGCTATGAAGTGGAGTCAAGTCAGTTGTATATCCGTATACAACAAATTTGCCTCAAGGGGCTTTACAATCTGTACAGCTTACGAGGACAGAGGATAAATGGACGAAACCCCAGGACGAGCAACTGAGGAGGAATCCCTCTGTCAGGACGGACAGATGTCATGGAGCCAGAGGACAGTTTGGGATCATATAACCAGTTCATCCGATCTCCACAGCGAGACGAGATGACGAGAGCTTGTGTCATGCAACCTCTCAAAGTTTTCATTATACCTCTCTATTTTGGGGTGATTGCAGGAGCCTTGCAGAGTATTTGGACTTGAGAAAGGAGAATGATCTGCAGCTCAGCCTCAGCAAGATGAAAAAAACTGTTAATTTCAAAAGTTCAGTGAGTGCGACTATTCTTTTGCATGCTTGGGCCTTTAGTTTATTCATCATACCATCCTTTCATTCACTCCTTTCGGGCTTGCTCAATTGTAACTCCTGCTTTCATTAACTGGGGCTGTCATTGATATATTTATGTGAATATTTAATGAAAGATTAGAAGCACCTGGATGTGGCTGTGGTCTTCCTGCCTTCCCGAACATAAAAATACAACACAGACATGCAATAAGAAAGTGCAAACTATTTAGAATTTGATGGACAAAACAACTGAACAATCTGTGCAGACAAATGACAAGAAAAATGAAGGATGAGGTGATACAAGTAGTACTATTATGCAGGGAAATAGTTTTTCCTACTATTTGTAAAAGTATTTCTTTATATGCTTCTTGAAAATGAATGTATTGTTTCATGGTAGATCATTGATGTCAGCTGTATACATCAGTCTGTCACATCTATTCAATAGCCAGTGACACACCTACATTGTTAGGGCCTATCATGTTGCTGCTAATTATTCGTTAGTTGATTCTCTGGCTTTACTTCAGTCATGCTGCTGTTTTCACTTCCCCTCTGCCTCCCCATCACCAGCGTCATCATTTCATCAGCCTATTGGTTTCAACAGAGTTATCGGCCACCACCATGGTGCAAGTCAGGGCCCATCTCCCTGCATAGTTTCAGCAAAAACGACTTTCTTAGAAGACTCAGTCACATCACATCTCATCTGGTGTCATAAAACTTTCCTTTTCTTCATTCATTTGTTTCTCCCGATTGAACAACCACAAGTCAGCAGTTGCTTAAACTTATAGATAATGGTAATTATAATAATAGCATAAACTCATTTAATCATAACATTTCTTAGAGATCCATAAAGACAAGTAAAAGTAAAACAAAACACAAGGAGAAAGTGAATTAAAAAATTAGTGTCTTAAGATCTGAGCAGAAGCGAACAACAGAAGAATGTTCTTCTCGATGAGTCTGTTCAGTATACGACGTGCATCTCATCAATTGTTCCTTTGGCTTTATTAGCTCTGGTGTTTGGGGGAGGCAGCATCACGACAGGGGAGGCAGACAGGATAAACAAAGTGAACCGGCTGGCTGTCATAGGGCTGAACCTGACACCCTGGAGACAGTAACACACAATCCTTTTTTTACCTCCTCTGTGACGTGCAGGAAAGCACCCACAGCATCCGCCTCATACCTCGAGGGTGTGACACGAAGCCACTGTGCAAATATCAATCACAACTTCCAACGCTGCCTGACTGAAGACGCTCACACATCAAGGCCACTCTGGAGAGATGATGCAGCCGCCCACACCTATTGCACACGCCCACACGTATTCCACACGTATTATATATATATATACACTGTTTCCCCTAGTGTGTTACTGTTTGTTGCTACAATGCACCAACTTACCTCACAGCATCATTAAAGTTGAATTTATTTCAGTCATATCTAAAGGTTGAGCTTTGTGTAAATTGGGTAAGGGCAGGGATCAGGCAGTATTATCACATTAAATTCAAATAAGAAAAAACCCTTGTAATGATGATGTAATTCACTGAGCGTTTCAAAGGAGAAGGGGAACATTATTCTTTATGTTAAAAGTAAATTAACTGCAGCAGCACAAAGAATGCTGATCCAATTAGGCGATTTCTTGTCTCTGTGTGTGTGTGTGGCCTGCAGAGATTTGGACAGAAATCCAGCTGGTTGTGTAACTTACAAGTGAAACACACACGAGTAAACAAAAGGACGTAATTGAAAAAGTGCTCTTTAACTCAAATCAGTTCCTGATTCAGCTGGGAACCTATGTATCTCTCTCGCCTCAGCTCTCTACTGTCCACCATAATTAATGCAAGCTGTAGGCTGGAGCTGGGGTGGTGGAGCAAGTTGCAGATTAATGTTGGACTTGAGTAAATATACTTTTTCACATTTCATCACCAGTGAAATAAATGTAATGTAGTGCATCTGTATTCATAACTGTTGGAAGTTTATGTACACATTTACAAAATGCTGCATAGGATTTTACATGGAAGAAACATCTGTACAGCTGCAACAGTTAATGAGTTGTCGATTATTAAATTAATCACAAACTATGTTAATCTTCCATTAATCAATTTGATTATCTTTGGGCTGGTAGAAAAACAACAAAACAAGACATCTGAGGACCTCATCTTTGGCTGATCGAGACTTTTCACCATTTTCTAACAGTTTACAGACCAAACAACTAAATGATTAATAGAGAATATACTCAACATACTAATCAATGAAGAAGATAATTGTTAGTTACAGCCCCAAAGATCTTGTATGGCTATTTTAGAGGAAGTAATATGAGAAGTTAGCATGGCGATCGTAAATCTTTATAGATTTGGGTAAAGGTTATTCTCAATGTGCCAGTGAAATTAAGTTAAATAAACTGCCACATCTAAATAAAGTATAAGACAAAGGTGAAACACTGACTGACTAGTCGGTTCCTAAACTTAATGCAAATTTTAGTGCATTGATTTTACATTTGAAAACTGCAGAACCTTGAACTGAAGCAGCTAAATGGAACACAGCCATCATCAGTTGGATCGTTTATACCTTCTGCAGCATAACACTGATAAAACGATCATTTGAGATAATCAACTCCCAGGACACGGCTCTAGCTCCTGGAGGGCGGTGAATCGCTCGCCGATGTCACTGATGGATAAATCCCAGGGATGGTAGTCGAGCGCAGATAAGAGCAGAGGTTAGATGGAATATGGCTCTCTCCAGAGGTTTGAGGTGCTGTCAAAGGGTTTTCTCTTGGATACCTGTGCTTATAATAACCTCCGTGGTATTGTGGTCGTATTACGCCTACGTATTTGAGCTATGTCTGTGTAAGTATGAGAAACTGTGCTCGTTTTGTTGTGATTTGGACCGTTTAAGTGTAGACATCGCAGATTGCCGCACAGCAGTGTTGACAAAAATAACGTTATAGACCGAGCAGCAGCTAGCAAACTAGGCGGAAGTGGTTCGGTGTGTGTGTTTGGATTTGGTTAACGTAGCATTTAGCCTTTTAAAAAAGTGACACATTTTCGTTGGCGCTAACGTTAAGAGGTTTAGTGTTAACTCCGTATTCAGACGAACACTGGCTATTGTTGTTCCTCTTAGCTACAACCTGTCAATCTGGCTAGTCGTGTTAGCCGGCCAATGTCGTTCCTCTTTCGAATAATCAAAGTAATGTCGATGGAAACAATTTGGTGTGCTGTTGCTCGTCTCTGACATCCGGCTTGTGATTTCATTTTTTTCATGTTCTTGTTTTTACAGTTACACTCACCAACACATTGGAAAAAGGCGAGTTACACTTTAATCTTTTGTACTACAAGCAGTGCTCGCTGCTAAACAACACATTAAGTGAATGTGGTATTTGTTGTGTAAATAACTGTGGCTGTTGTTTTGTGCTTTCAGTGGCCTATTTACTGGTTTTTCATGTTTGTTTTGTGATGTTCTCCTGGACCTACTGGAAGTCCATATTTACCCCTCCTGCATCACCATGCAAAAAGGTACCCTGAACATAATGTTACTGATTTATTATTCTACCACACAATAAGTTTGCAATATAAAACAAATGTGGTGTCGATGACAATGCTTGTTTTTCTAGTTTCAGCTGTCATACTCAGACAAGCAGAGATACGAGATGGAGGAGAGGCCAGACGCTCAGAAACAAATCCTGGTTGAGATCGCAAAGAAACTGCCCATCTTTACTCGAGCTCAGTCTGGAGGTAAGCTCTCCTGTCAAGTAATTGTTATTTTTCTCCTGCAAGGACATCATCAATATCATTATTAGGACTGCAACTGGTTTTGTAATTGATTAGTCTATAAAATATTTAAAAAATGTGAAAAATGCTTGTCAAAGTTCCCCAGAGCTCAAACTAATGTCTTCAAATTACTTCTTTTGTCCAACCAACAGTCAGAAACCTAGACTTTTTATTAAGCATCATAAACGACCAAGAAAAGGCGCAAATCCTCACATTTAAATAGCAGGAAACATCAAATATTGCCTTTTTCTGCTTGAAAAATAACTTAAACGATTAATTGGTTGTCAAAATAGATGACCAATTAATTGACTAATCAATGCAGCTGTAACTATTACCTCAAAACCAGATATAGTAGGCACAATCTGTCGTCTCGCACACAATTTGTGTGTGTTGAAAGGATGTAGGCTAGGGCAATTAGCTCCTCGTGTGCTCCTGAGCATCCCCATCCAGAGTAATCAGCCAATGTATCTCTTTCATTAGTGCTGATTGCTCAGACTAAGTTCTAGGCTGCAGGAAGTACGGGAAGGGTTAGCTCAGCTCAGATGTCGCTCATTCAACTGGCCATCCTCTTGTCTCCAGCTATCAGGTTCTGCGACCGCTGCCAGGTACTGAAGCCTGACCGCTGTCACCACTGCTCGGTTTGTGAAACGTAAGTCACTCTTTCCTCCTCAATCCATTCATCAAGAGAGGTTACCCGAGGCAAGGGGATATTTCTTGGCCGGTGACTGTTGTGATAATTAGAAGGTGTTGCTTTGTTGGCACACTATCTCTCAGAAAGAATATCCTAATGATCAATCAGAGCAGAGGTTCATCAGAAGGAACCAGCAGACCACTGTTAGAGGAGGTAAAAGTTGGAGTGGAAGACAAATGAAAACAAGAATTTTATGATGCGAGAATGGTATGAAGGCAATTTATACTGTCAAAATGATATGTAGAAACAAAAATACATTTTCTTTTAAAGATGTGTCTTGAAGATGGACCATCACTGTCCCTGGTAAGTAGTAACTTCCTCTATGTTTCCCTCTTAAGTGGAATTTATACATGAATTTTGATCTGACACCAGAATATTCTTTGTATTTTAGGGTGAACAACTGTGTGGGCTTTTCAAACTACAAGTTTTTCCTGCTTTTCCTCTCCTACTCCATGCTGTACTGTGTATTCATTGCAGCAACAGTCTTTCAGTATTTCCTGAAATTCTGGGTGGTGAGTGTCATCGGTCTAAATTACCACTCGTGCTCAACATCTGATAACGGAGTCATATGACCAGTTTGATTTGCACAAAGTCAGCACTGTTGCAGTTCTGCAATATTAGAGAACTCAAGCCTCTGTTGTGAGTTATACCTTTTTAGCCCACCATTTTTCTCAAGTTTCTACTTCTCCTGTTTCTTTCTCCCAGGGGGACTTGCCAAATGGGCCCGCAAAGTTCCATGTCCTCTTCCTCATGTTTGTGGCGCTCATGTTCTTCGTCAGTCTCATGTTCCTCTTTGGCTACCACTGTTGGTTGGTGGCCAAAAACAGATCAACTTTAGGTGAGGGTTTACATATTTATCAGAAAACCCTCTTCGTTCTGCTCATTAAGCTGCTCTCTCACTACCTAAATGACTGATGAATTATTTGCTTTGAGGGACTCTTGTGTTATGAATGTCCTTTGTTAAAGGAGATGTGGAGAATTGAAGCATGACACACACCTTTTTTCCTTTTCTAGAGGCCTTCTCAGCTCCCGTATTTGTCACTGGACCAGAGAGAAATGGCTTCAATGTCGGTATACGCAGAAACCTGCAGCAGGTATTTGGAGAGGATCGGAGACTGTGGTTCGTCCCTGTCTTCACAAGGTGAGGAAGATGCATAATTTTCTGATTCTTGTCTTGCTAATTTTCAGTGATGCTGCTCTTTTTGCATTCGTAATGCACCTCTTAAATTTTAGAATGAGCTCTATAAGAGTTGACACAGTGGTTTACAGTAGACACAATTAAAATACCGATGCAGAGAACAAAAATACCCTTAATAATAGAAATAATCAATCATATAATAATAATAGTAATAATCATCATATAATCATATAAAATACAGTGGATGTAAATGGTTGATAGGATAGATAATATAAAGTTGAGTTGTTTTAAATGAAGAAGTATTGGTAAAGTTGTCAAATGAGAGGGATGGGGTCAGTGGATGGGATTAGGTAATGGTCATAGTTTCTTAACAAGCTTTTATCTTCTTTTGTGCAATGAACATGTCAGCCAGGGGAACGGCCACTACTTCCCCTTAAAGAATCGGAGTTCTGAATCCCGGAACCCCTTATTAGCTAATGAGGACATGTGGGAGGAGTCAGATGACTGCTCAGAAGACGGAGGCTTGGGTGAGTCACTTAAATTTAGTCATATGAATATTACATTATTATAACCCACACTGAGGAGTGTATATTTCCACAGTAAATGTGCTATTTTGTGTTACAAACAATTAATAACAAAAAAGTTAGGATGCTGCGTCAAACATAAATAAAACCGAATGTAAAAATATGCTCATTCTTTTAGGCATATAGCTGCTACAAAAACTCTACAAAAAAAAGACAATATAATTGTTGTACTTCATCTTCATTCATTTTAAATGATCATTCTGAATTTGATGCCAGCAACATGTTTCAAACAAGTTGGGTCAAGGACAACAAAGACTGGGAAAGTTTTGGAAATGTTAAAAAAAAACACCTCTTTGGAACATTTCATAGGTAAACAGGTGATTGTATGATGATTGAGTATGAAAAAGACATCCTCAAAAGGCTCAGCTGTTCACAAATAAGGGTGGGGTGAGGTTCACCACGTTGTGAAATACGTGAATTATACAGGATATTACTACACAGGCTCAGAAAAACCACAAACCACTTTGTAAAACCATTGTTGCCAAAAACAGTTCATTTGTAAATGTTGTTTTATGTTTTACACTGCATCACAACAACAACAACCAGAAAAACAGAATTTTTGCCTCTCAGCACTTCTATCAACACTGTGGCTGTATTTTCAAGCAAAAGCCTCGCCAAGTACCACAATGTTAACATGATTTAATTGGTTTCTTAAAGAGTTGAATGTGAAATTCTAGTTTTTAATTAAGTATAGTGTAACAGTAGTTTTGAAACTACTTTGAATGATGTTAAAATGAAATTTTAGTACGCTAAATTAAGGTTAGAATCTTAACGAGTCTCTTGTCATGCCTCGTGTCCCACTAAGATCATCATAATCTTATTAACATACGCAGTCCTGCTAATGAGGTTAATAAACTACAGCAAATCATGCATAACAAATCCAAAATGGTTATTGTTTCAATACACTTAGCTTGAGATTAAATGTGGCAAGCATTATTGTCACTGCAAACCCACTGATGTATCTGCCACATTTAGAAAATACTACTAATGACCCCGATCACACATCAGAGCCATTGTTGGCACAGCTCACAGAAATATACAATATGAACGTATATAGCTGTTTTCCAGATATGACCTTATCATGCAGCCAATTACTGTTTGTTTTGGAACCTCTCAGATTACTTTGCACTTGGTGAGGCTGTAAAATAAAATTGGCAAACGCGGTTACCTCCTTACTTTTACTTTAACCTCAAACATGACATGGATTTTCTTCCTAAAGGAAGTTTTCTAGATCCTATTTCTTTCAAACATAAAAACAAGTAGAGTCATTGTAAACCACATCACACTTCAGGATTCAGGATCTGAAATACACAATTAGTGCCTTAGTTGTTAGTAATATATTCTTTAGAAACATTAATAGCATATTTAAATATGATGATGAAATAATGAGTCAACTTGATCTCTTCAAATTCAAAATACAAATGCGGTTTATCTGGATCCATTTTAGACCCCACCATTTTTTCATAAATCAGTTTTCCATGGTCCCAGTACTGAGCACACAGATAGATAGACAGACATAGATCTTCTGAAAGTCACCTTCCAGCAGCCACTATAAACCGTTAGGAGGACGCACTGTTTCCTTTGGGAACGAAAGCTTGGAGACAAACAAATGTGCGCCAAACAACTGCATGTGTTTGTGTTCACATTCAGTAATCTGGAGGCACCAATCTTCCCCTGCACAACAGTTTGCTGTGTTTGGATTTTAACCATTATATTTTGCTACCACCTGGTGGTCACATGCAACACAATGTTAACAACTGTAAGAGGTGAATCGATCACAACAAACGCTCTGAATAAATAATACACGCTGATCTTTTCTTTTTTTTCCTTTTTCATTCCAGTTGAGGACCAAGACCCCTCCGTTACCATAGAGATGGAGGAGTAGTCATTTAATCAAAGGACGATTACTACTGGTACAGAGGATGTATGATAATATCACACACACTGTGTACCATGAGGCAAATGCATTCCAAATCATGCGGATGTTCAGACACTGAAAAAAAATCTGAAGGGGGCCAAACGTGTGGATTAGAAGCTGCATTTGGATTTTCATTGCGACTTTAAGCCGGGTAATGCCATAATGATGTATAGAGGAACTCGATGGACAACCAGTAGCATCACCTCTTCTCACCTCTCCTGGAAAACAGTATCAGTTTGATTTGGATAATAATAATACCTCACACCAGTGGTGGAATGTAACAAAGTACATTTACTCAAGCACTGTGCTCTTGCTTTACTTGAGAAATTCAATTTTCTGTTACTTAATACATTTTACTCTACTGCATTGAGTTGATACATTTTGTTACTTTGCAGATACTTATATAATACAAATTATAACTCAAGTGATAAATTATGTTGTACTATTATAGGTGAAGCTACCCAGCAGTATATAAAGTAAATCAAGTGAGCTCCATCTTTACCAGCTGCAACACTGAAGTGATGTATACATTAACACATCAAGAATTACAAGTAATCCAGTTTTTTCTTATTCTGAACTGGGCCGTTGTGCACTTTTAATTCCGGTACTTTAAGTATATTTGGATGCTTATACTTTTGTACTTGTACTTAAGTAACATTATGAATGCAGGACTTGTAAAAGGGTATTTTTACACTGTAATATTGATAGTATACTTAAGAAAAAGATCTTCCTCCACCACTGCCTCACACACAAAAAGACAACCGCTATTTCCTGTACCATGGGTGATGTGTCTCCCTCTGGTTGTTCATCTCAAGGCACTGGCATCTGCGGGATTATAGATTGCTGTAACTTTGGAAGCTTCTGTCCGACGCTGTACTGTTTTATAGTGTCAGTGTTTGGCCATGAGTTCACAGTGTTGCACCTAAGACCTCAACCCCATAACGCTCCAGAAGCGCCTTGTATAGATCTGGCTTTCTGGTCTCTAACAGTTTGGTTTGTGCAGCATAATAGCATCAATATAACATAACAGCATTAAGATTTTACTTTTTTCACTGAATATAAACATATTAGAGTACCTGACTTGACCATTGCCTTATTAATATATTTATTGTTGTGTTTCGGGAGAGCATCTCCAAAGAATGTATCCACCCTGCTTGTGAATAGACTGTGCCAACATTTTAGGCACCTATTTATGAAAGAACCTCTTAAAGGCTTTTAGTCAAGCATTTCATCATTTAATTTTGAGTTGAAATGCCATTACTAGTGTCTCATGGTACTGGTGACAGGAATAAAATTAAAACCAGTCTAAATTTGTGGCTTGGCTTCACAGCTACAACTCTATATATTTGTAAATGAATAGGGATGCACTGACATATCAGCCAATTAACGCTTTTTTTGACTGCTATTGGCTTATTTGCAAATGAGCTCACATGTGCTGAAGGCAGTGGCTGATGTTTCTGTTTTCTAACATCAGTTTTGTGCTAGCTCATTGAGCTCCTGGCTCAAAACATACCTGCCATCAATGTACAAGGATTTTTGAGTATTAATAGTGGGCTGAAAAGGCTTTTGGATCAATCATTATATATATATATAAAAAAAACCTTTTTTCATGTGAAAGACAGTTCTTATAAAGGTTTTTTTCATAAATTGCACGGATCCAGATTCCAAATTTGTACTCAAAGCTGATGTGATGAAGGACTGTATCACTTCAAAACGGTTATTTTTTTAGACTTGCGCAAAAGAGAGGATAAATAACAAATGTTACACAACAACAACAAAAAAAATTCGGTATTGCATTACCTAGCCACCAAATTGCTATTTAAAACATCAATATCAACCCATAATCTCACAATCGGTGCATCCCTTAAAATGTATGTTGAAATCTCAGTATTTTGTCAATTTTAAAGGTGCAATATGTAAGAATTTTAGTTTAAAAAATAGAAAACAAAATTATTAACAGACTGTGAAGAAACAACAGTTTTGACATAATGAGATGTTTCCTGAAGTTGGGATGCTAACCAGCTAACCCTGGTCCATACTGGTCCTAAGCTCCTGTGCTCGCAGTGTAAACACCAACACATCCACAGTAATAGATAACTGAACAAGCTAGCTAATGGTAGCTACAGGTAGCAGCAGTTGGTGGTTATTCTGATGATGCACTGCCCTCAATTTGTTTTGAGTATAAATTACACAGGATTCTGACATATTGCTCCTTCTAATATGGTGTTTATATTTTTTTCAGCGGAGTCATAACCTGAATAGACTGTATATCATCACAGTGATGTTAGCTTCATTGCTAATTTAATGCAGTGATTAGTTTACTTTTTTCAGTCCTGGATGAGCTTACGAGACATACTGTGAAAACATTTATTATCACAATCTTGTTTTCTACCATCCTGAGTACAATTACACTTCTGTGTGGATGCAGAGTGATAGGAAAATGAAAAAAATCAGCGTTCACAAAATCACACATGGAGAGAGGACATTAGTTCTTCTATGCCTGTTTTCACTTTTGATCTTTTTAAACATGCAGATAACTGTACGTGTATATAGTGACTGATCCTCATCCACTGGTTGGTAGAGGTCAGTGGTTCCTCTGCAATATGATGTTTTAGATTTTTTTCTACCTGTGTTGACGTATTTTGAAATTTTTAATACCAATGAAATGGATTCTTCTCGTGGAGACCGTTTTGGTTTATGGACTTGTGTATTTAGCTTGTGTACTTAGTTGAAAACCGTTTCTGTGACTGAGTACACCCATTTATTCAGTATGAGTCAAAAGCTGGGCCTTTATCAAACCATGATGCTGTTTGATCTTGACACTTTAACTCGCTTCATCATGATCTGTTTTTCTACTATGCTGGGTAAGCCAAATCAAATGCTGCTCATGTCTGAGAAATACATAACATAACATAACTCATGTATTGATTCAAACTGTGTGTCGTTTTTATCTGAGGTATGATTCTGTGTTTGAAAGCATGTATAAAACATTAGGAAAGATGTGGATGTTGAGTGTTTCCATGTAGTCCCATGTCTATTTATTGTTATAATGTTCAGCTATTTTCCTGTGTATTGAGTTTACTGATTCATAACTGCTGCAGGCAGTGTCTGTATATTTTGCTCCATGAAGTGACACTTACAACTATTGAAGCAATGCGCTTTTATCAAATAGTAGGATATTTATAACAAGAGAAGATGACAAATTATACCCTTGTTTGCAGACAGAAGTTCAATATTGCTCAAGCACATACAGTATGGTCCCTTTTGAATTGTCTTTGGAGTATGTGATTGTGGCGCTTCCCTTTTTCAACACCTCTGAACCACCAAAGTACTGATACATCTGCCGTCTTGTCTGTTAACAAATATAAAGTCTTTATTTTCCATCAGTTGTTGTAACATGCAGAATAAAATTATCCAAGTTGAACTCTTTATATGCTTCAGTGTTGTTTTCTTTCTTTAGCATGAGTATACACAGCAAAATACACATGATAATAAATACATTTGATCAGATTAATTTTTGTCAGTTTAGGAACTTTGGAGATGAAGGAGCAGTATTTGGCACAACGAGGAGAACATGAGGTACATTTAAATAAACAAGACAAAATATACTTGAAGTGATCTGCAGATCATGTTCCTCAGGTTGCCCTAGTCGGTGCCAAAGTACCTCTGACCGAAATGCGTCGGAGCCACTGGGTGAACCTCCGTGGTCAAGATGGTGATATCTGGGAACTCCTGGATTATAGATTTGGCTCCTATGAGAAAAGTAAAAGGTATTACATTTTGGATGAAGACCAGAAGGAAAAGTAAAGCTTAATTTCTGTAATTTGTCAGCATGAAATATATTCTCGACATTACTTTTTCCCCAGAGGATGAAGCCTGTTGACTTTGCCCATCATGAGTTCTTGAGGCTATCTCAAAAACTAGTGAGCAGACTTCTGTCCACCACAGCTGAACTGTACATAAAGCTGAGCCTACTTACTGCTGAGGGTGACAAAGGGCAGGTAAAACAGACCAAAGACATTTGAGTCTTGGCCTAATTTAACTTGTTCAATACATTTCTAAAATGCTAGACACAAAGAACAACTACAGACAACCAGCTGATCCTAAACCACAGCTGGCAATAAAGTGTACAGAGAGAGAAACTTAATGTGTCTTTTCAGAAGCTAAAATGTCAGCATAAATAACGACTTTGCCAAATTTAAGCCTTTCAGCAGATGCAAAAATACAGAAAGCCAAGACCGTTCCAAACCCAGTTTTGCAGTTAGAGTGTAAACATAATCGACTAAACATGAATTCATGATGGACGATGTGCTGATTCCTTTGGTTTTCTCACATGCTCTCTAGCTTGTCTTGGGGATGGTGTGACCGGGAGGTCTGTGTGGGGTTATTAAGATGAACAGATTTCATCCTCTTAGAAGCATTAAAGGGCTGAGAAAATTTCATGGAAACATGCCCTTCAGATTTCAATATTTCTGGTGTTAAAGTGCAAATTTTGGTTCAATAACATCACTAGGAGAAAAGTCAAGGGGTTAACAAAAACATCAGAAAACCTTTTCTGGAAAACCATGAACTCACATTTAAGGGCATGGCAATCTGACAAGTAGAAAACTACTGTTAAAAGTAAAATAAATAAATAAATGAATAAAATGTCCAGGACAACCCTATATCCGGTCCAATTAAAAAATAATTTGCAGCTTTGCTATGTTTACCAGCAGCGTATTGTATAAAGACAATGATACAGCAGGATCAAGACTGGAGGGGAGATTGGTGACTAACTGTGTGACCTGGTGGGTAAACAAAAGTAAATCAGTGGCATGCTGTGGTTGCAGTGAAGTGGATGTGATGGTTTACCGTGAGGCGTGGAGAAGAGGCTGAGGAGGATGATATGTCTGGGCTGGACTCCGTGCTCTATCAGCACTCTCACCGCCTCGATCACAGTGTTTCCCGTACCTGCAAACAAAGAACATTGAAGGTTTGAGGTTTGACAATGAAGCATTTAAAACTTGCTTTTTAGTATGAAAAGCATTTAAATTGAATTGCTTGCTTATAACTGATGCATTACAGTATTTTTGATCTAAAACCGGTACCAAGCTGTGTGCAGATTGATCTGCCCATGAGACTGCGCACTTGGCAGACATTAATGTCTGACCCTGTTAGCATGCATCACTTTGCTCCATCATTCTGACAATATAAAACATACCTTCAACCTGGCTCACTCGCCATCATATTTTTCAAAAACTGAAAGCAGAAAAATGCTGCTTTGTGACACTGGGAAACCAGGGCTATTAAGATACTATTTTTGTTGGCCCTCATTATGCTATTCAGCAGCTTGGTGGCTATCTCCCAGGCAGTGTATAATTTCCCCCATGAGAGCTATAATTATCAGAACAGTGTGAATGGGCCGGTGTGATGTGGAAATGCAGACGTGTTGGTTAAGGTCAACTCAAGGGAGATTTCTCAAAATGAATAAATACATGAAACTGTTTTTACACAAAAATAGACATCTCTTGACATTTATGTGCTACTGAGGTTGGTAAACTGGAGTGAAGATAAACAGTGTTCATCAGCCCTATGTTACTTACTAAGGATGGGGTACATGAGCAGCACTTTTCTTCTGTACACATCTGGAGGGAACTTGGCATAGTAGACTTTGGCTTTCTGTGTCTCCTCGTCACTCTGGATGAGAATCTTGCCAATTCGGATGGAGCGGCAGCAGTCCCGGAGACCCTGCTCCATGGCCTCGCCTGTGGGGAGACACACAGTACAGAACTGGGATTAAAACATTGTCCGTTTGAAGACATTTGTTGCTTGGAGCTGGTGATTTCACAATGCCTCGAACCCACATGTGATTTGTGACTATACCATTCGCAAAATCACAGGTGTTCTGACTGTGCACCTTGTGAATGGAACTGTATCCGTCTCAAGGTCCCATGTAACATTATTCTTTCGTATCGTTTAGTATTCATACGATCAATCAATTTCACAGAGAGAGAGAGAAAATGGAAATGGCTACTGATAAAAAGCAATCCAGAGCACACAATAGCCTGACCTGATGAATATGTGCAGAGCAGAATGTGCAGCACGAGCGCAGCCGGCACAAATCACATATGCACAGACGACATAATACATGCACTTACAAAGGAAAAGACTCTAATTTGGTAAGTGAGGCACGAAAGGTTTAACTCACCACTCCTCATTATGCTGACTCCACAGTTGCCTCTTTCAAACTTGACACCTTCATACTTGTACCCTGAGGGGAAAATATGAAGCCGGAACATTCATAAATGTAGCTGCTCTGAACAAGCCCACTCAGTCAAACATGCTGGAGGTAAAACACTGGATGGGAGCCCTGCACTCATTTTTGCATTTATGTTATCATAATTGGTCTGCTCTGTGGGACAGTCTTGGGGGACTTAAATGTTGGAGCTTAGAGCTTAAAGTTTTAACCATTTTGCTAAAGAAAGAAAGAGATCCTCACCTGTTGGCGTGGTCACAGTGCACTCTGAGTAGGGCAGCTGATTCAAGCCCTCTTCAACTACTAGTCTGATCTGTTGTTGCAGAAGATGAAGATTATAAACGCACATGCACACACACCAACAACATATAGCATTAAGTCATGATCTTACCAGTCGATCAGCACAGAACACAAAATCTCCTCTGCTGGTTGTCCTGAAAATATGTATATAAACATTTGATTAGTTCAAAACCCACCTTTTCTCTCTTGTTATGATACATTATGCACAAAGCGATCCCTTTCAATTACAATCATTGTGTTGAAGTGGTTGGGATCATTCCTCTATGTGGAAGGTCAAATTTGGCTATAACTACACAAAACTATCTATGAGGAAGCGTGACGCAATGAATAATATGTCCACAATTGAAATAAACAAGAATGTATTTGTATGTATGATGGATGATCTCAACCTACATCATGCTGAAAGTGACTTTCATACAACAAAAATAAATAGCCTTGCTCTGTTGAAGACTAACTTGCCCACTGCGCTTTAAGGAATCAAATTACTCAGTAGCATGACAGACTAGTGGAGTACAAGTCTTAATAGGGCAAAACAAAGTATGGTCAATCATCAATCAAACTATGATCCAATACAACACACCTCAAGGCACAGTTTACATTATCATGGACAATTAGCTTAATTCTCTAATAAATATATGAAACGGAATTACATGACTTAGTTTTAGGATGGCAATTCAGCGCAAAAAAACAATATGTATCTTACATTAATCTAGAGGGGCTATATAACTTTGTAGTTGAAATTATTATTTATCATGACAGTGACTAAGCACAATAATTTAACCAAGCTTCCTTTAATTTCCCCTCCGAGTAGTTTTAAGGTTGGAAAATAATTTTACTCAACACTGTCTTGAAAGTACTGCATTATACACTGCGTATCATTTATCAGTAGGGCTGCACAATTAATCAAAGTATTATCTAAAGGGAAATATGGCCAAGTGCAATATCTAATTTCAATTTTTTCATTGTAATTTTTTGACAAAAGTGTGACAGAACAGGATTATAATAAAGTACTATAGTTCTGCAGAGACGCCCTGGCCTAAAAATCTTGTTCTCCACGCGTAGGAAAACATGGTTATTCGATACAGACCCCAACAAATATCACATCATCCTGATTTTAATTGTGTTTCTTTAGAGAAAATGAAAACAAAATGAAAAAAAGGATAACCTCAGCTAATCGCGAATCAGCTCGCAATCGCATTATTTGTCTGATTCTTTTAAATCATATTCCCCCGCCCTATTTAACAGCTTCTTCTTCACTGAACCTCTATGATGTTCATCGAGAGTGAAATATCATTACATCAAATGGATATTATATTATCATACTTAGATTTCCCCCAAATCACCCAGACATCTACTGGAAATTTAAATAATGATCTGTGGGTTTGAAGGATGTTTGCATTGACTGTACAGCTGGAAAAACATTGGGGTTAAAGAACGAAGTGGATCAGTTACGTAATCTGTATGATCAGTGCTGATTTCCATCAGATATGAGACTGGTGCATCACTACTTTGCACAAACCAGCAGACATTTAGACAACCTAAAATTAGGGCCAGAAGATATAAAAAATATTGTATGTATGAAAGCTCTATGAAACTAGACTGTGTGGGATTTTAGGTGTGATTCAGATAGGACGTTGCCTCTTCCTGGAATCAAAATACATTCTCTTAACTTGCTTGACTTTCACAGTTAAGAGAAATGATTCGTTTGTTTGGCAATCATATACATATTAGTGATGATGTACTGTATTTCTACCACACCCACACACACACACACACACACACACCCACCTTAGATGCATCACCTAATGCTTCCTGTTGACACTGAACTAGAGTAACTGTATCATTAATATTATAACACTTTGTGAACACAGATTTGTTGTGGTCTGTATGCGTAGACAAAAGAGCAAGGAACTCACTTGTCTCTGATTATAGTCTGTAATTCACGGATCTGGTCATTCAGAGGGAGCAGTTTAAGCTGAGGTCCCAGGTTATCTTGGCTCACAGGCTGTATGGAGGCATCACTTGGTTCAGAGTTGGAGAGCACAGCAGGCACACTGCTGCTGCTGCTACTGCTGCTGCTGTTTGCGAACCGTACTTGCTTCATTGGGTGCTCCTGGCCACTGTTGACATTGTTCAGTTGCTGATTGTGGCATGGCATCCTGAGTTTCGAGATTAATGTTCGTCCCTTAAAACTGTGCTAAAGCCAGATGGCGTTTCTTGACCGAGCGACCCACTTACTGACGGTGTGCCCGCTAACGTTATCTGACAAAGACGACAACGTGTTCTTCCTTTAGCTTCGACCGTTATTTTGAAGTGAAATGTACCGATTCACGCGGCTACCGTTACAGTTAGAGTCTGCCCATTAGGGGGTACATTCACACACCTTTAAACACTCAATTCCGTCGTGTTGAAATCAAACTAGCGGCTGAAAAATCCACAGAAATGTAGTCAAGTAAAGCTGCTTGCTGCTAGCTTTGACACTGACAGCGTTGACGGGGACCGGAAGTGACGTGCCCGGCGTGTTGACTAACCGCCTTCCTCCTTCGTCAACATGGCGCCGATGTTGGTACCTCTGAAATGCGGCTTTCACTTCCAAAGACGAAAATTAGCGCTTCTCCTTCGACAGACCAGCTCATATCACATTTGGAATAAAGGTCGCAGCGAAATCGGGACGGACATTAAACGCCAAAGTACATATCTGGTGAGTGAGGGGGTCGGCTGGTCGGAGAGGACACAGTGTTTTTGGTGTGGCAGTCACCACGCAAGGACAGAGATGGAAAGTGGCTCTAACTAACTTTCAGGGAAGTTATTGTATGAACTGGTCGGTGTTGCTCGTTTGTTTACACGTGTCGACAATGTCACGCCAGTATTATGTTCGTCAACTAGCTAGGCGTCTAACTGAGCGTTGGGTAGCAGCTAGCTAGCTGGCTAACTTACTATTAACTAGTTGCGGTGGTGTCAGTGAACATTATTGTGAAGGGCTAAAACATCCCTTTAACTTGATTGTATGCTAAGTGAGCCGTTTACAGCACGACTTACACTGTCTTTCAACACCGACAGTCACTATTTACGATGCTAATGCAGTTATGTTAGCATGTCAGTGGTTTCAGTCACGTGCCGACTGGCAAGACTCAGTCCAAGTTAGATAAGACTGTTTGTTCGTCCCACCCAGTGGACCCGACGTTACTGATGTAACTATCATCACATGTTACCAAGCTGTATTGATTATCTGACAGCTTTACTATTTAACAGCCCCTCAGCTGCCAGTGTATTATGTTAATAAAACTGACACATTCTCAACAGCCCTGTCATAAATGCCACCATCATGAATGTTTTAATAGGTGTTTTCTAATATGTTGTCGTCTCCATTTTTATCAGTAAGATCACTGCATTAGTTTTAGTTAGGTGTACCTAGTAACCTGTTATCAGAGGGTATTTTATCTAGACAATAAAGCTACCTAAACTTTTTGATGTCTTACGTCATCCAGTGATGGAATGTAACTAGGAATATTTACTGTACTGTATAAGTACTGTATTTAAATAGAATTAAAATACTCGCACTTTACTTGAGTATTGCCATTTTTGCTACTCTATATACTTCCACTGCGTTGTGGAGACAAATATTGTATTGTTTACTCACATTCATTTGAATTACCAATTACTTTACAGATTACATGCAGCATCAGAACAAAATTATGGGCATTTTTAGTAAGGGTTGAACGATTATCAGCCCTGGCAGAGTAGCACACCACAATTAATAGCCTATAAGCATTAAAATAATGTGAATCTGCAAAGTAACTAGTACCTAAATGTATCAAATGCACATAGTGGAGAGGAAGTATAAAGTAGCAGAAAATGGAACCTCTACATTGTACTTTATTGTAATATCACTGGTTGTTCAAAATATTGACACAGTTAAATTTTACTGCAAATGATTATTGATCCCAAATCATTGCATGTCAGTCTCTGATTTCTAATAATTGGTATCAGTATAGGCCCTGAAAAATTCATATTTGTCAACCCCTAATATTTGGATTATTTTATGAATTGGTAATTTGATATAACAAAATAGGATCCGATTACTGGCCAGGCCTAGTGTAAAGTATACATATATGAAAATATATGTATAATTTACTCACTCACCTCATTACCTTTGATACTTGCGTAAATTCAATATCCAATACTTAAGACCATTACTCAAGTACTATTTATAATTTATATGGTTGATTTTCATTCTACTTAAGTAATATTTTGACATGATGTCTTTACATTTACTCAAGTGTGATTTTTGGGTACTTTGTACATCCCTGAGCTCAGCTTACAAACAGATCACACATTTACAAGTAATATGTGAAGAAATGTGCATCACATTGATATAAATACCCAAGTAAATATGTCAAATGACTGTCTCAACAAATTACACTTTCTTGAATGTGTTTATACAGTAGTTGTTTACACAGTGTGCTAGGTCATCAAGGACGTAAAGCAATCCAATATTGTACCACTCATATCACTAATAAAGATTTGTAATTTGACAAGTGTCTTAGTATAAATGTAGGTGCAACATGGGGCAATTTGAATCTCAGTATGCCCATCTTCAATCACCCACAGTATATCTTGCATTATCAAGCACTCAGCCTCATTAGGCGTATTATTAGTTTTTATCCTACATAAACCATGACTGCTTAAACTGGGTCTATTTTCATAGGCTCACGAAGAGTGATGTAAATTAAACTATTTCTGAACATTGTGTGACAAACTCAGAGAGATTATAAACTGGTATTTCCATAAATTTGATGTTGGTTTGAGGACATTCTATTCGTGACAAAGATTCATTATAGAAATAAAGAACAGCTATCCAAACATTTTATGGATGCTTCTCAAACCAGTCAAGCTTATCATGAAACCTCTGTTCTAACCATATATTTGTTCAGTATGTCCCCAAACCTTCAACCTTTAAACTTGCATGCATTTTTGTGAAAACACAGTCACGCATTGGTTGTTTGTTTGCATTGGACTTAAATGTGATAACAGTTTATCTTTTTTTTTTTCCATCGGTGCTTCATTTGTTCTATTGTTCATTATTGTGGTTCAGTGTATCTAAATATTCAAACATCCATCAAAGTGAATCAGCAGAAATTTGAAATGTCAGTTAAACAAGACATGCCATGTGTTTCAGCTGAGCTCACCTCCGCACCTACGAACAGCGTCATGGAATACAAGCAGATGCGAAAACAGTCGACAGATTTTAGAGGCAGCAAAAGTAAGTATGTTTTAGAATTTTTTGAATCAGCATCTGTTAACAGAATTAAGCATAGAAGACCAATGTATGATCTTTCCACAGCATTTACAGATCACAGAGAAAAGAACATGTTGGCATGGAAATGCAGGAGGAAAGCTAAATGCAGATCCAAAAAATGTGGTAAGTAATGTACATTATTTTAGTTTTAGGCCATTGAAACTTTGAAACTTTGTCACGCTATTGTGAAGAACAAATTCTGCATATGCATTCTTAAAATGGTGTAAATTGAAATGATGCAGGTGGTCTGCTGCTAGCCTGCAACTAATGATTATCTGCTGTATTGCTTCATGTACTTTTTTCATTAACTGATCCTTTGGCTGATTTACAAAAATACTGATGAATATCTTTTCCAAGTTACCAAAGCTAAAAGTAGTGTCTCTGTGTCCCCTGGTCCACAGGGGGTTGGTCTTAGTGCTGGCAGAGTCATATAAGATATTAAGGCTGATGTATTGATATATCTATTGACTTATTTTAATGTGACACAGGTTTTACACATCATCTCATCATTTATCCTTTTATACTTGTTGCATTTTTATTTAAAAGTATTCGGCATCCACATGATTGTCTCATTACTGTTACTGATCCAAAAATTGGGTAATGGGTCAGAAACATTTATTATTCATATTGAATAATTTAAGAACTATACTTTTAATCTCTGTCTTCACATTCGGGCTGAACAGTGAATCGAAATAATATTGAAAAAATTTAATATCCAAATCGCAGGGGCAGCAACGTTTTGATCAAGGTCAAATGTGTTTGAACATACCAAAATAAATGAAGCATTGTGGTGCTACAGAGATGTCCCAGCCTATAAATCATATTTTCTTAAAGTAAGAGTGAAGTGAATTGAAAATTCAGCCCATCACATGATTTTTTAAAATCAATTTAGTAACAAAATAAAACGTTTTACAGTATATATGTTGAGCATTTAAACTGAGCAGTCCTTTTTGTAGGTAAAACAAAAGACTGTAAAGATGTTAGACTAATAGACTTCTTTCAACATACTGTATGTTACAGGGAACTCAACTATTAATGTTAATCCACTCTGTGCCATGTCACATATTGGCTGATTGCATTTGATTAAAGGCAGGTGTTGGGCTCCATTTCGGTGTAATTTGCTTGGAGGTGCTGCCATACAGTGCTGCTGTATGACGCTGCCACCATATTGAGTGGATTAGAGGAATTACTGCATATTCTTTGGCCTGCAGAGAGTCCCTGTGGCAGGTGTGTGGTGGAGCGTGGGTAAACAGCCTTGTTGGCACCAATGTGCTCTCAAACTCAGCTGGGATGACAGCCCAGGTGTCTCCTGGGACTTGTAGTGTCAGACTGGATCCCCCGGTCCACCTGGAGAGTCTGCTGTCATTGCTTCTCCCAGATCCTCCCGAGGGACTTCCACTGACATTTGATGTCCTGTGTGTGTGCCAAGAGAGCCATCTTTAGGTTATTGTGATTGTCACTCTAAAATCCAAATGCAAGTTAGTTGCCAATGTTGGCAAACATGGAACCTGTTAGAAAGTTAATATTAGAAGTATAATAAGTACCGTTTTCACCCATTTGACCTGTTTCTTACAGGACAGACTGGCTTAATTAACTTTGATCTAAGAATATGCTTTGCTTGTGTTTTCTTCTCCATAGCTGAATGAAGTGAATTCAGCCCAGATACTGTCTGCAATGCTGTCTTACGTGTGGCCAAAGAATAGACCAGACCTGCGGGCCCGTGTTGCCATCTCCCTGGGTCTGCTTGCTGGAGCCAAGGTAAGTTTTCACAGACAATGTCATGGGTATTGAAGTGGGGTTATTTGTGGGTACTAGTATGTTCTTTTTTGTCATGAAAGTCAAATTTGATCTTTTTAATTGTATGAGGTAGTTGGTCGTTGGTTGAGGTGTGAATCTTCCCTGGCCTCATGATTTGATTACAATTCAGCTGTTAACGATTCAAATGCAAAACGATTCTTGATGCATCTTGATGAATCTTAGTGTATGGCATCTTCAATGATCTATATTACTGCATAGGACTACCTTTTCATCATTTAATTTCCCCTTTTATTCAGAAAGTCCTTCTTATAATCAGACTACTGCAGTCTACAAAATAAAAGCTGCATTTTTTCAACACATAAGCATTACAAAAACAAGACATTTATACATGTGCAGTGCCTTACATGTTTATTATATTCTATAACAATATTGTTTTCATATAGCAGCTTTGAGATGAAGCATTTTTTAACTCTGCTGCACACACCTCTCTCAGAATTGGACAGCAAAGTTGGCAGCACCTCCTCAGATCTTGGCTGATTAGGTGGGTTGCTATATAAACAGTTATTTATGGCTGCAGACGTTAGCTTCAGGTGAATATGGCTACATGATTAGTAATTGTTGTGAGGCAGAAGTCAGGCTCAGCATGGGTCTTGTCAAGTTGGTGATTCTCAGCAAGGTCATAATGTCTGACATGTGCCCGTAGATGTCCGTTTTAAAAACCACTCGGTGAGTTTTTATTATCACTCTCAGATGATCTGTGCCTCCCTCCTCCACTCAACATTGTGCGTAACTTTATTGTCCAGCTGAGGCCGGACAATCAACAATGAACAATCAATGTAAGCTGCTCTCGATTATGTTTTGTCCCTGCATTGATGCAGAATCTTCCCCATCCACATCGTGATGCATCTTCTAATCAAGAGATGTCCACACCTCTAGAGTTTGTGCAACATAGAGAATTGAAAAAGAGAAACTGTGATTATTTTTTCCTCTGGTAAAACAGACATAGTGATCACGATGATAAATAACCTTTACCCAAAATCCAAATAATTACAAATCATTCATGTGGCTACTGAGATCATCTCTTTCTGCTGGGCCTCACTCTGAAAAACCCTGCCTTTTCACAATGAAATCCAGTGAAAGAGAAAAGGGACAATTCAAGGCTGCTGCTGACATCAGTCAAAGTTAATTAAATGACAGATGTCAGTTTTTTTAAGTTGGCACTGTCTCTGAAATGACAGGAATCTAGAAAGAATACCACCGTTAAACCAAAAAGTTTGTGTAGGTGGACAGTTTCCTAAATGCTAGCCTATTTAAAAGAAGTCTGCAGCAAAATGGTGTGCTACTAGTTTTGGCGGACATCTTGTCTGGTTTTATTATTTGTCAGCTACACGTCAAATTTGTTTGGAAGACAGGATTGATATAAAAGTCTGCTCATGAGATATGTTTGTGCTCCATTAAGATACTCTGAAGTTCAACAGCTGAGAATTGGCTGCTCTCATAGCATTTCATTCATGAACCACAGTTTGGAGGTTTTTGGAAATTGAACCCTGGATGGAAAAAATTAAACCGCAACTTCATTGTCTGCTATTTTGATTTGCATTAAGAATATTGGATAGTGCATTTTTGAGGTTGATACACAAGGAAAATCAGGCAATTGGTCTTCCATAGGCCATAGCGTACAAAATATTTGTCTCTAGTTTGAAAACTCATCAAAAGCTATTCACAAGGGCTAGAACTGGGCAACAAAATCAAATATCACAACATTCTCTCCCATAAACCTATATATTGATATTGCGACAATGTGGTATTTGTAATATCACAAAATATTAACACAATGATATTTATTGGAGAAATAATCATCAGTCATGTGGATATAATGACTAAGTGGGTAAAGACAAGTATAAGAATAAGTAGATCATTCTGGTGAATTCACAAAATGACAACATTTTACTGTAATGCAGCCTTTAAAACCAGGAAAACACAACACTTATGCCATATCATGATATAATGTTCTCCAACATATAAGATGATATATGGTACCATGTTACTGAATTTGTAATGAATATATAAAATCAATATATTGCCTAGCCATATTTATTAGCAAGAACATTTAAACACTCACCTTCTCAAATCACCATATAATACATTTTGTTATGTCAACTGCCAAGTTATTCAGGTAGGTTTGGATTCACAGTACAGTAGCAAAATTTTACTGAAGGCAACATCAAACCATTGGTCTAATTCGTTAAAATGTTTGTAATCAGAAATTCCTCCTTGCTAAATGAAATAACCTCTTTGCTCTGACAGCAAACGCTCTCAACGTGGTTTAAGAACCTGTAACTCTGAAAACAGTTTGCATCTAAAACAGACACCAATTTTTAAATAATTAATTGCAATTCTCAATCAGTGAATGATGTATTTCCTCTTCCTTTGTTGATGGTCTCTAATTTACACCCTGGAAAACAATCAGAAATTCACAGCTACTAAATAAGCACGTACTGTTGCTGCTCAGCATGGCTGTGTGTGCGTGTGCACTGAGGATGGAGGGAACACACACACGCCATCCAATCTTCTCCTATTTTCCAGCTTGGCTGGAGTTAGCCTCGATTTCTCCAGTTTGTCTGTTTGAACTGAAACCACCAGCAGTGTGGAGGCAATTTTTAAATCAACTGAATAATTATGTGGTTACAGCGAATCACACCTCTGCACTCTGCAGTATCAGTGACATTTTCATTTCAAATAACTGATTATATAGAAGCTCTTGTTTTCCTTCGCCCTTGAATGAAGCCCTCTGTGTCGTGTGTGTGTGTGTGTGTGTGTGTCATACCCTAAGCTTAAGCTAATTCTTAACAGCCTGAAGCCTCTTCTGCACTACTTGACACAATATATCTATTATGAGATGACATATTGCCTGGTACAGATTGACATGGTGTTGATTTAATCTCTATTTGGCTGTCAGTAGATTGAAAGAACACATCCAACCTTGCCATGTATTAGAGGTAAAATTGAGGACATGTTTTGGCCTTGTGATAATAGCTCAGACTACTTTTGTGTCATGTTCTGTTGTCTTGGTAGCAAAGATATTGTTTTTCCTTGAGGGACCCAGAGGACGTCTATTATCTGAGTACAATACCCAAGCGTGTAAAGCGAGAACCCTGGAGATTTTGCTTTTGCAGTATAACTGGTGCATTATTAGGCACCATTTGACATGATCAAAGGTCACTTCGGGTTTATTTTTTCTTGCTCTGTTTTTATATAATTGTTGTTGCCATTATTTCATCATAATTCTATAATGCAGAATTGGACAGGAGTAAAGGAACAATAAGAAAAGTTGAAAAAGAAACAAAATCCCTCCGGTGTGTAAGGGGTTGAGAGGTTCAAAAGAAATTGGTTTCAAATAAAAATGTTCTGTGGTAGGCTGCTGTGTTCTCTGGCTGTCCTAATGCGCAGCGGACCGCCTAGCCTGAGTCACACAGCTGTCCCTGTGCTTTTAATTAGCCCTAATAACCATTTCAATTCCATTAGCAGGAAGCATCAGCCACCTCACCAGCATCAGCACAGTCAGTTGGGAAGAATGCACACATGCGCGCTCACATACACACACATGCACCTGCATATATACAGAATTCAAATATACATACATTTATACATGTGTATCCTTGAACCTGCATGGGTAATGTTGGATTTACTGCATAACAATAATGAGAATCCATCTTTCTAAGCATGTGGGGTGCTCATACATACTTGCAGAGGCACTCCAGAGGACTAGAAAAATGGCACTATACTATATTGAACATATGCCCGTCTAATAGGCTATTTGAAACTGTTTCCTCTCTTTTTTTTTTCCTCCTCCTCTGAATGTTTCCTCCCTCCCTCTCTGCCTCCCCAGCTCACCAATGTGACGGTGCCCTTCATGTTTAAGTATGCAGTGGACGAGCTTAACCAGATGTCGGGACACATGCTGAACCTGAATGACGCGCCAAGCACTGTGGCTACCATGGCAACGGCAGTGCTGATTGGCTGTGAGTCCCAGACTTGTGTTGCACTGGCAGGTGCCCATGCTCATCAGAGGGGACTGTGGGACTGCCTATTATCTACAGGCTGACCTTTCCCAACACATTCATATCAATGCCGCTCCGCAACCTCTGCGTCTCCCTGACATTATTTACATTATGTGCTCCGCTCTGCGCCCAAGTTCACTTCTATCAATCTGCGGCGACTTTTCATATGATACCTGTGAGCTCCCAAGGCAAACAGAGCTGTATACTTTTCTAAAGCAGCAGGGAAGAAATTGCTAATGCGCTTTTCAAAGTAGTCGGATATTTTTTTGTGTTATGCAAAGGCCAGGGATGTTTCTTGCACTTCATCCCTTGAGAGCGGCTCCCTTTTTTTTCGTCCTTTTTATCCAAATAGGCCCTGTGAAAACAAGAGGGGTCAGGGTGACGAGTAGTGTGAATGTGAAGTTCCTTCCTGATTAGAGTTTTTTTTTTTCCACAGAGCTTCTGATGAAAAGCAAGTAGAAAAATAAATATTGTGAACCTGACACCCACTGCAAGTCACTCTGGCCTTGAGTGAGATCAGCTTGGATGCAATGTACACTTCGCCCTGTAGCCACTTATTTTAATGAGCCCACTTAGATCTTGCACACTAATACTGCCTGTTGAATAATTGGAGCACATGAACACTGCTCCAGACAGGACGAATTAAGATGATGAGGAAGAATGAAGGGGATGCTTTTAAAGAAAGGAGTCATATTTTTTGTTCCCTCTTCGCGATACACGGGGCCCCTGTACTCGGAGCCTGCGGTGATGAGTGTAATTTGGCTGAAAGGGTTGCACAGTGCTCATCCTACCTTGTCAGATGTGGACACATTGTTCATTAGATGAGCATTCCTATTTAACGCCACATTACAGCCCCCTGAAGACCGACAGACAGAGCGATTATTACCCCGACTTTGGTCTCGGCAGACAAGTCATGTATTCACAAGACTTGGTGAAATCGCCACAGGAAGGCCATGTGTCATTCAAACACAGACTAATATTAATTTGTGACAGTCATGCTAGCCATCTGCTGCGATAACAGTTTTTGAGAAGTGTGAGGGATCAAATCATTGACCGTCTTAAAATTAGATTGCCGATTACGTTGAACTAAAACTATTATAAATCATCATATCGGGCAGCTTTCTTACAATAAAAAACCCAAAATATATTGCATTAAATATACCTTCAAGAAACGCTCTGGTGCTTGTGTCATCATGCAGATCAGCCAGGGGAATTTTAGACTCTGACAGTGCTGAACTTAAGCCTGTTCATCGAGTCCCATCTTTCCATGACACACTTATTGAAACCACTTCTCCCTCTTCTAGTATTCTGCTCACACATGTAGCCCCGCCACACACACACACACACACACACACACACACACACACACACACACACACACACACACACACACACCAAACACACTTGTGTACACTCTGATACCCTCCCTTCCCTCAGTCTGCAGTGTGCTGGCCTGTCATAGTAGTGAGGCTTCAGACAGCATCCTGCTTTGTAATTACAGAGGATTGTGGAGGCTGCTGCTGTAGCACTACAGTGCAGACCAGACATGATGTGAAAAACCTGCTCCACCACTTTAGAGCAGGTGACAAGCCCTCCACCCTGTCTAGACTCAACTGTCTCAGCACTGTATTGCATCTTACGAGATAGGAAAGGTAGGGGTCAGATTCTTGTTTTGCTGCCTCATATCACTTTAGAGCTACATAGCAGTCCTGCCATTAAGGATGACGATATATTCACACTTCGTAGTGCCCATCCCCACTGCCTGAACCTCCCTGCTTCTCACAGCAGGTGTGCTTAACTCTCCGTTTCCTCCGCTTATCCCAGATGGCGCATCACGGGCTTGTGCAGCCTTCTTCAATGAGCTGAGGAACACTGTGTTCGGCAAGGTGGCCCAGAGCTCCATTCGCCGCATCGCCAAGAACGTCTTCCTGCACCTGCACAATCTGGATCTGGGTTTTCATCTCAGTCGGCAGACAGGAGCGCTATCCAAGGCCATCGACCGTGGCACGCGGGGCATCTCGTTTGTCCTCAGTGCGCTCGTCTTCAATCTAGGACCTACAGTCTTTGAGATGGGCCTCGTCAGTTCCATTTTGGTGAGTCTCATGGTGAAACCCACGCACACAGACCATTAACATATATTAAGATGGACGACACGTCTCCATTTCTTGTACAAAATTGAACCCTCAAAATCCCAAATACGAGCACTGCTATATTGCTTTGGTGACATCAGTTGGAGTCTGCACAGTAGTTCCCGCCTAACACCCGCCCACTCAATTGCGTACAGGGCTCACCTTTCACTCACGATTTCACACCAGCTTTTTATAGCCAATAACTACTTCAAACCAAACTTATCAGAAAAATTTACACTTGAAAATATATCGGCCTGATATTAACTACTTATCATGATGGAAAGCATCTTTGATTTAGTTTATTTTGGCCCATGTCCCATCTGCTAACATGGAGAGGGCGGGATTTATGACATGTGCTGCAGCGAGCAACCAGGGGGCAATCAAGATGTTTTAGCATCACTCACTGACAAACAATGACACAGACACGCATGATGGTAATCATAGGCCTCTAGATTACTGTTGGATACTACCAGAAACACTACTCAGTTTTCTGGCTTTTATCTCTTATTGCTGTTACTGTTTCAGCCCTTAATGTTTGCTCAGGACCTTCCATCACCTTGACACTCTTCACAGCAGATTGTCCGGAAATTAATTTCGGGGATATTGTCTCATTTACATTCTAAATGGAATATGAATCCCCATGAACTTTTGGTGGCAACGCAGAGCCCATTAGTGTCAGTGATGAATCCCAAAGCTTTGTAGCAGCTTAATGTCCTCCTGCAGAGTATGCCCTGAACAGATGCCCCCCTCCTTGGCCACCACTGAAAGAACGGCTTGTCTATAGCTTTGCACTATTATCCCACTCTGGACCATAATGTCAGCTTGCCTGTAATGAGGGCAGACTCCATTGCACAAATAGCTAAAGCATTAGCACGATTAGTTCTTGTACTTTCCCATCCATTTGTAACACTCAATTTCATAGTGGAATGGTCAAAAACAATACATTCTCAAAGTGCCTTGTGACACCATCGTTGGGGTCTGGTGGTCTGATGTGGTCACTTGACTTTTCTTCACAAAGCCATTGAGTCACAGCATGTGGAATTCTTTGTTTTGACTGTGCTTTTCTCTTCCGCAGTATTATAAATGCGGTGGACAGTTTGCAGCAGTGGCCGTGGGTACCTTATCAGCGTACACCCTCTTCACTATTCTCTTCACTCAGTGGAGGTAACAACAAGGATGTACTTGCTAGTCCTTTGACTGTCTGTAGCACAAATGGTTGTTTTATTTCATATATGCTTGTTTTCACTTGAAAACCGTTTAGTAAATATGCCGTGGCTGTCTAATTTATTGGTTCACTCATATGTGGAAATACAGTGTGTACTTAAGAAAGTGATTACGTGATTGTAAATGTGTCTCTGCACACAGGACTCGCTTCCGGATAGAAATGAACAAAGCAGACAATGAAGCCGGCAATGCAGCTATTGACTCCCTCCTCAACTACGAGACTGTTAAGGTAAGATACAACCTTACTCCTCATCTCCACCCACCCACCCCTTCGTCAATCTCTCCCTTTTATTGCCTCCTTTCTAGTCTTTTTCTTCTCTTCACTTAGGCCAGGCATGTTGATGTGAACAAATATTTACTTGGCTGTGGTGATGGTGATTTACTGGCATGATTGCCACTGTCAGAATTTGCCTTTTATCAAGAAACAGCTCCCTCTCTGCTTCTGTTTGTCCTCCATGTTCTACTTTCTTCTTTCTGCCTCGATTTTGCTGCCTTTTACCACTCTCACACAGAACTCCCTGTCATAGCAAGTGCAAGTTAAACTTTAAAGTCAGGTTTATCTTTCTGAGTGCGAGGAGCAGACTATAGCTGAAAGGAATGAAGTCACTGCCAGTCTCCACTATAGGTTTACTTAAAGGTCATCATATTCCCCCTAGTTAGTATAAAGCAGTATCACACAAACATACTGTAAGACCACAGATCTAGGCAGGGAGTGCGGTAATGGAACCTTTCTGTTTTGCAGTGATTTAGATTTTCAAATGTTGAAGGTATCAAGGTAAATTATATGTCATTATATAACACAGGGCTGCATGAAATTAAAGTAGTTCCTTCATGGTACACAGACTTAGAAAATATATACAGTTTATATTTTATATACATATGTACATAAACAAGTAAACACTCAGGAATAATCTATAGTGCAGTTTTGGAATTTGCATCAGGGGAACTATAACAGTATCAACAGATAGTGATTGATGTGTGGTGTAATATGATTTTTGTCAGGGATCAATCGATTTTTAGCCTGACTGATTTTGGGGTTTCAATATTCAGATTTTTTTTGCAATTATCAGTCTCTCTCTTTTCTTTTTTTTCAGATTAAGTAATTTAACAAGGTACTACTTTAGCTCATATGCCAGATAATGATGATAATAATCAAGTAAAGTAACTGGTGTAACCAATTTATCAAATAAATGTGATGCAGTAAAAAGTCAAATGTATCAAAGTAATTATTAATAGTAATTATAAAGTAACAGATGATGGAAATACTAAGGTAAACTGCACGTACCTCAAGTTATGTTTAAGGATAGTAGTTTGGTAGATTTTACTTAGTTACTACGCCAATGACCCAAATTGGGTCTCAGTTATAGTTTTAGAATGGAAGTGTCTCCTAGTGGAGGCTTTATTTTGAATATACCTGTCCACTGAGGGCGAGGGGGTTTATGGGTGAGTTTGCTCTTACGGACGCCTGACTGATATGATGTGGTGCGGATCAAAACATTTCTTAATACTTTTCTCATTGGCATGGTTGTCCTGAATCTTCATCTTTTGCTGCTTTAAGCCGCCTTCTAGGTAACCTCTTTGTACACAGAGCACATATAGACATAATCACCATCCAGTTTCGGGTGCTTTGTTGGCTGCTCCAGATATATTTTGGTAGCCATGTTATTTTCTTTGCTGTATTATTTTGCGTCCTGTTTTCCTTAACGTTTTGTTCTGTGTTATTTTGTGTCATCTGTGCCAATGCGGCCGGATTTAGCATCACTCTGAGCTGTGAGTGTGCATATGTAATTAGATCTCCGCCCACTCAGAAATCCGTTCCACTTTCACAAAGGGCTGGATGAGAACCTGAACATGGTGCCTTGCACTGCTTCTGTTTGTCCTCCATGTGCTACTTTCTTTTCTCTCTCTCTCTCTCTCTCTCTCTCTCTCTCTCTCTCTCTCATACACAATTACTGAAAG
>OMLP01002818.1:14882-28914 GCA_900302685.1 Spondyliosoma cantharus | reverse complement strand
CCGCAGCCAAATCCAAAAAGGATAATGGTCTACTCTGGCAAAGAGAATGGATATCATGGACCCTTGGTGGTCATCTTGAGTCCAATAACATGATGTCTCCACTGAGGTGTGTGTGTGTGTGTGTGTGTGTGTGTGTGCAAGTTTGGGTAAATATAGCTGCTGGTAGCGCTCAGCGTTAACAGAGACGGAGAGCAGAGGAGAGAGATGGCAAAACAAAGACAGGTACAGGTTTGTGCATTCTCAGAATCATGAAAAAAACATGGTGTCAAGATCCCTCAGCACACACACACACACACACACACACCCGCACACCCGCAAAAACACACTACCCCCACGGTAACCTTGTGCTCCTTACACCCAACCTCCCCTCCTCCAGCTACCCCAATCGCTCAATCCCCACCCTCTATCCTGACCGCCCACCGCCACCCTGCTTCCCACCCCGATCTATGTGTGTGCGTGTGTGTGTGTGTGTGTGTGCGGTATGTATGAAGAGTAGCCGATTGACTTATGCCTTCATTTCAGAGCTGTCACTCCTGGCCAAACACCATGACCCCTCAACCTCCATTTTGGAGGCGCACATTTTTTTTCTTTCCTCCACCACATGAATATAAAAAACACATGTGGCCCAAAGGTGTGTGTGTGTGTGTGTGTGTGTGTGCGCGTGTGTGTGTGTGTGTGTGCGTGCGCGTTTATGTGTACAGGTAAATCAAACTGACACAGCTCCTTTGAATGGCAGGAGCTGAATTACTTTTGCACTTCAATTTTGCACACCTGCCGTTTATGGCGAACACCGGGCTCAGCATAAACCATAAAAGGAAAATACGTCCAAGATACAAATCAGAGCCTGTAAATATCACAACCAGGTGCAGCAATTACAGGTTATTTCTTTGCGTATTACAAATAAATGGCTATGACTGTACACTGTATGCTAATATGTAGAAATTGACTGCAGATATTGCTATGTTGGAGCCACTTTTGTTACATTTTGAATTCTGAAAAACAGTGAAACAGATGCAAAACACCACAGATTAGGTAACCACAATGACTCTTTGAGCATTTCTTGTTTTTGAGTCAGTCAAGCTCAATTTTAATGTTCTTTACTGTGAGTTTTGTCTCCTTTTTGGCAAATTAACTTGAAAATCACACTAAAAATATGCATGTAGGGAGGTGGAGAGAGAGTATGTTACCATTAGTTTAAAAAATATGCACAAAAATAATATTAACAATGAAAGTATAATATGTAAAATATCAAAAGCGCCTCCAAAAAGATAGGGGGCAGCATATCACCGACAACTGCTGCTCTTTGCTAGCTATCCTTGGCTGTAGCTAGCTCATGTTAGCTAATTAGCTCTTAGCTCAATTAGCTGTGGAGCCAGTGGCCCTAGAGTTTGTCTGAGTTTTATTTTGTGTACGTTGTGTTTAGATTAAGTGTGTTAATTACAATTAACACTGCAGTTAAGCTCATCTTAGTTTGGTAAAAGAATTCAGAAGGTGTACTGTTGTATTTTTTCTGTATTTTAAGGAAGACAGTAGTCAGATTATTTCATTCTTGTCATTCTGTGGGTATATTTTGTTGCATATAATTTCCCGATGAACCTACAGGTGCTAGACAGGACGGGCCGCGGCTAGCTGGTTAGCATGCTAACTTCAGTCAACATCTCCACAATACAATACATAGACTTGTTTGACGTAACGTCAACACTGTTGTAACTTCACATTCACATACCTAATATTGTTATTTTTTTATTTTTCTGTTTAAAAGTAAATTCTGGCCATATCTTTCAAATTTCTCCTCGTAATGAATGGTACAAAGGTAAAGAGATGAACTGATACACAAAAGATCCACAAGGTCACACATCTGCACTGGATTATTCACACAATATTATAATATACGGTCATATCATGGTTGTCACTCACACCCCCGAAGATGACCTCGTCCAATTTAGACTAAAATATGGTGAACAGCGTCTCTATGTTTCAGAAAAAAGTGCTCTATTTAACATGCTCTATTTAACATTTTAAAAACCTTAATTGCACCACAATATATAAAAAGCCGACAAGCAACATTAAATTGAAAGACAACACACAAAATGTATGCTGCCAATTATTTTCAAGCGCAGTTGATGTATTTGCTTCTATGGATGACTCATCCTGACCTCCATGTTCTCCGTCTCCCCGACCAAACCGAGCGAGAGTCAGTCGGGCCGCAGTGTAAGTGCTCTGATGCACACATTTACACATGCAGGACAGGAACAATGCATCCATCTGAACCGTCTGCAGGTGGGCGACCATACCAATCAGGTCCCAGCCAGAGGTCGAGATGACAAACACAATAAGGCAGCAGATTCATCACACCGTGTGCTCTGACAGTAATTGTCCTAGGTGCATGTCACAGTCCCCCCCCTGTTAAAAATACAAGGGATGCTCCTTTGACAGAGATGACATCGGCGCCAGTCACATGCATTTAAGCCAGACACCTCTGCTATTTGTTATGACACACTTTCAATTTAGCAAAATGGCCCCACCGAAGATGAACAGTGCCCTACGTGGGAGGAGGAAGGCCCGTGTGAGAGGAGGTCGCTTTGTGTGTGTGATTTAGACTCGGGCTGAGGAGGCGAGGCATGCGGAGGGATTTTGTTTAATAAAAAGGCCTGTTTTGTCTTGTTGTTAAATGTGAATGAGCAGTACAAGGGCGAGTTAGACGTCCATCTCTGGGGGATAAGGCAGCATAGATCGATAGGTGGGATGTCAGTTTGAATTGAGGTCACTCTTTGTCTCCCGAAAGAGGTCCCACTTACTGGCCCACCATCAAAATGTAGCGGGGCATTAAGTGAAAGCAGGGGTTGTGGAGGGGGGGGAGGAGGCCGGACAGTCATATCGGTGACCCTTGTCTTGTCGGAGCAGCGGGGCTTTTTGTTCGGCAACGTGTTTATTCTCAGTTGTCCTGAGAGTCTGACACTGACGGAGTCTGTTCAGGATCAATAATCTGATGAGATGTGATGAGGCTGTTGTTGCTTAATTCTAAATCTAAATGTTAAACAGATGGACTTTGGAGCCTCTCTGCCTGACTGGAAATAATACATCTGTGAGGTGGGTGGTATGAGGTGAGTGGAGTCTGGAGCTTCAGAAATGAGTCTATTAATTTATAATTTGCTCGACAGAAACTACGTGAATTACTGACGATTGAGTCAAAATAAAGTTAAAAAAAAAGACAAAACTGTATGGATTTAGTAACATTTATCAGTGAGGGTGCAACCTACTGAATACCCCTCGTCTCTCCCTCCACTACGGTGGCTGTTGAAAATGCAAAATGCAAAAGTGATTAAAGAGTAAATGAATGCCAAACACGATCTGAGTAGTGCATGCAGGACTTTACGCAGAGCTGCATTTAAACCAGAAATAGGTATAATATAATATTTTTGTAATGGCAGTATTTGGTTGCCTTTTGTATCAAAAAGAAAGAAAATTATGGATTTCTCTTGGTTGAAATAATGTCAGGAAACAAGACATTTCTTTTTAGAAATCTGTACGCAAAAATGTCCTTTGCAAATGTGTTGTTATGTTTCACTTTGACAGCTCTCGTAGCGTGATTGTAGTCACAGCGGGCAGCTTTTTTGAGCACGAACGAACCACGAATCACCTGCGTTACGCTACCTGCCCAGTGCGAAACTATGGGACACAGTGACCAGCTAGAAGATAACGGCCCTTTTAGCAGCCATCAAGCCATCAATACTGAACTTCTGTCATTAGTGACCAAAACACATCTCCAAATAAATGCTAATTATCCTGCCTGTGTAAACGCTAACATCTTTGCCATTACCGTTTCATAATGATAATCTATTAAGTTGTCCTTTTTTTTGTCTTTTGCTGCCATGTCACTGATTTAAAACAAAACACTGAGAATCCTTCTTTAGTTTTCCACGGCTGTAGTAACTCAGAATATCTTATGCAGCATGACAAGTGCAGATGAAAATGAACTACAAGTGTAGACTTTGCGAATGTCTTATGAAAACAGAACAAAGCCAAAGTTCATTCTGAGTTTCATTAATTTCCTTGTGTTTTTTTTTTTTTACTCTCTCCGTATGATTTATATCTGAATGCATGACAAAAGAGCCAGGGCCTGAAACTCTTTACCGAGCACGCCCTCTTGACACTTGATATATAGAGCAATGCATCTCCAAAGCTAATATTATAATGAATTGGATCTGTGTCCACGTGTGTGGCCCGACAGTGGACTGTTTGTGAAGATGTCCCAAAAGCAATACCACCCTCTCCAGAATCAACACACCCCCATTTAGCATTCCCAGATCCCCTGAAATGAAACGTTCATTTTTCCATAACTATCATCTCCGGCAAAGCATTGCGGGGGAATTGGATCTGTCCCTGCGCAACCCCTCTCCACTCAGATCTCATCAAGCGTGGGCTGCAGTCACCCCTCTCCCACGGAAATTGCTCTGAACCGCAGGAAAATGTACATCGCTGAGGTGCCGACCAAAAATGGCATTGGCCTCGTTCGCATACTGACACCCAACCTCCCCCACCGCAACCACCGTTCCTCTTATAAATCCTTAAAGAGGGCCCCGACTCCAATGTATGGCAACACCATCAATATTGATGTGGGAGAAAGTTCTTCCAAAGCCGCCTCAGTCACAGAACATTAATATTGATAGTGTTGTGCACCAGCCCGGACGCTCTGTGTGACTCGAAAATGGTAATGGCATCTGGAGCGGGGGTTAGAGGCCAATATCATTGCTGAATATGGACATGGCTGTTTAGCTGCGAGCAGGACAGGGGGCCATGCCAATCATGTCCTCTTCGTCAACCTGACCAACCTAAGAAGGGCATGTCTGGGGTCAGTGAGGAACTTTGGTATCTCACTTCATTTAATTTTATTCTTCTAATCAACGTTTTTCCTCAGACAGGCCCAGGGAGATTTAAGCTTCTTTTTGAGGTCAAGACGTACCATCGATGCCGCTTTCACGGTGAGAAAAAAATCCCCACTAACACCCTCTAACATCTGGCTTTTGTCTGTAATGCAAAAGGGGACGATCGGCATTCGCTCACGGGTCAAACGACCCTGCAGGAGTCAGTCGACTCCAGCTATGATCAGCTGTGATGGAAGCTGGCACATTGCTATGGCCGGCTTTTGTCTGATTCAGAAAGTTAGGGATCAACCCTTTTTGCAACAAGTTTAATGTCTTCTGGATGTAGTCTGGTGAGGTGTGAGGTGGCAGTGGGACAAGGAGTCAATCATCTATTTTTAGCAGGTTTACCTGCGTTTAAAAACCTGCATTTGCAAAGTTTGCGGTGTAAGAGAATCATTTTAAAACCATTTCATCCGTCTTACCTGTGGCAAGTCTTTTCAGCCACAGGAATAGAAATATGGCTCCTCTGTTGGCAGTGGTGTAATGTAAGTAGTACATAGATAGTGACTAGAAATGAGCTTCTGTTGCTTCCATTTTTACCATTATTTCTCTTAACATGTCTCTTCTGATTCTTCAGACTTCATAAAAGTGCATACTGAACTGCTCGAGTGCCCCTTTTAAGGTCGTAAGATGATTTATCAGCCTTCATTAACCGACTGAACAGCTCACATCCACATGCATCATTTGCATGTGACTTTGATTCATTAACCTGGGGCGGACAGCGCCGTACGTAGCCTGTGTTTTATTAAGAGTTACCGTCAGCCCTAATGATATCATGGCTCCGTCGCGGTGGTGCTGTCCTCTGCTTGTGCAAACATATTACGCTGAGGCTGTTTTCTGGGTCAGTAAGTTAAATATTTCAGATGGTTTATTTTTAGAGCCGTCTGTTTCCACTTTGTGAATGCTCTGCACAGTGTGTGTGTGTGTGTGCGTGTGTGTGTGTTCCTGCATCTCTCTCACTATCTGCGATTACTGCAGGCTGCATTTGACCCACTAAGTCATCTTCACATGGCCCCTGGGGGTTATCAATTGAGTGTTGTGTGCAGAAGGAGGCCATTATAATTGGTTGCCAGCTGGCTGTTAACACTTTCAACAATGTACAGGACAAGTATCGGCTGTTTTGACATTAAAGGTCGGCTTAATCTGTTGTTGTAATGTCAGTACGAGTTAAGCCTTCTTCTTTCACAAAAAGCTCAGTTTTTGCTGCTGTTGTTTACAGATCAATAAGCCATTAAAACTCTAACTCAACACACAGTTCCTTCGGGAGCCGTCTGCGTATAAAAGGCACATTAATTACCAATCTCGTATAACTTTTTAGCGGGGTTGCTTACACCTAATCAGTTTAATGTGAATGTAATCATCCCGCAACCACGGTTTTTAAAATGTCTGCCATTGTGCTTAAAGCAGTGGGAGAGACAAATCACATTAGATCACTTGTACATGGCATTGAACTGTCAGGGTGCAAAGAGGGCACTGTAATCGCTGCAGAGATGAGTGGTCATTGAACTGTGAAAAGCAGACAAGTTTTCCACCGATTATGAGAAGCAGAATGATTGGAAACTGCCCAGGGCCAAAAGTCCCATGATAGTTTTTGACCTTACCACATATGTGGAATCAATGCAGGGCTCTGTTGTTGACCTTAGCCGTTCCCTCCAACACATACCACTGCTCTGTTTCCTAAAGACATCCCACGCACAGGCTCCCTGCTTATCCCTCTCTTCCCTCTCCCCGGCTTTTCTTCAGGTTTCTATAGCTGTGACGTTTCACCTCATTAGAAACTTTTTGAGCGTCTCAGGAGACGAATCCCAGAGATGAGGATCAATACATCTCAGCACAATTGAAAAAGTTTTTGGTTTTGTATTCATCAGTTTTCTGTACATACAGTGTTACATGTTTGTTTTTATTTGACATGGTCCACGTAAAGGAGACCAGTAGTAGAATAAGAGTGAACATGCAGGATTTCACTCGATGGAGAGTGTCAAAGGTCGTTCCCTCGCTGATATGTGTTTCACGACGTGACTCGAGACGGGTCAGAACCATGGTTTGGGTTTTTGGTTTGTCATTTCCTGTTTTATTTTGTTGATTATATCCTTTGTGTTTTTTCTCCCCGCCCTTTTCCCTGCTCGCCTGTGTCCCATTAGTTAATAACTCTGTGTATTTAAGTCTGTGTTTTTCCTTCGCTCTTCGTTGGTTTGTCTGTGTTTCTTGTCTTTTTCCGGTCCCGTCTTCTTCTCATGTTTCACCTGCGTTCGCTGCCTGTGTCCTCGTGTTGTCCTGGTTTCAGCTTAGTTTAGTTTTTTTTGCTCTTGGATTACACTTGTTTTGTTGCCAGCTGTTTTGCATGGCTTTTATTGCTTCCATTTTGGATTCATAGTCTTTAGCTTCTGATCACATCGCTTTATGTTTTTCTACCTGCCTGTCTTGGTGTATTGTCATTTGAGTCCTTTTGTGTAAAACCTGACAGCAGATCAATGATTAACAAAACCTGCCTATTTGCTTGCTCACCAAAAATTGATGTTTAACTCCGTCTTTTTCTGGGGATTCTGGGTCAAACTGGGATTCTTATGGTTGTTTTTTGCTTTTGACAGTAGGCAGGCTGCTAGCGGTTGCCATGTTGCTCATGCTGTCTTGGCAGCAGTGGCACCAATAGCAATACCACAGGGGAACACTGGGTGGGGGGATTTTAAAAACGCTTCCTTTTTTCCACTTTTAAGTAAATGTGTTCCCCAATCTCACATAGAGTAAGTCAGTTTTATGTTTACAGTGCCAAATCACAACAAAAGCTCTCTCATGACACTTTCCATATAGAGCAGATTCGAGACTGTCCCTTTTCCACCAAAGCGAACAGAGTGCTGGTTCTGGGCTGGTGTGTGGTGCTGGTTCAAAGTTGGTTCAGCCTGTGAACCTTTTAAGAACCGGTTTTATTTTCTTAGTCACATCATTTGGTCACTGTCACTGTCAATTTCCCAGCATTGTTAAAAACAACTATGGAACTCAAAACAAATATGACAACGTTGACTCAAGTGTTGCTCCTGGCTTTGCCAAATCAAATATTTTGGTTATTCTCCTGTGGATAAGTCAGAAAGATGGGAGTCACAATTAGTTAGTTGGAGATTGATCACAGTAACCCCGCCCCCAAGGCCCTGACGTGCGGTTCTTTGTTCTTGACCAGCAAAGTGCTGGTGCCGCTCTGGAACCAGTTTTCCTGGCCTCAGTTCTTCGGCTGTCGAAACGCACAAACTGGTTCCAGACCAGGCGCTGGCTCCGAACCAGCACCTGAACCGCCCGGGTCAAAGAGGGAAAAACCATACTCTTTAATTTACAGACCCAACATTCCTTCATGATTAAGCACTTTGTGAGTAAGAACTGTCTTACTTTACCTTTCATTCATAATACTGACACAGTCATGATGCAGCTATGACTAAACTGCATATCAGTTACGAGGCTGTATTCAATAGAATGACTCGTATTCACTCACTTCCCTTTCAGCTTTTTCAAAGGGTAACAAGATGAAATTGACTCTCACTCTTGATTCCCTGCCACTGCTGTGAAGTGGAACTACAAACATTAAACAAGCTTCTGAAGACAAAACACAGAGAAAGAAGATATCCCAGCTTAAAAGCCCTGTTTCCAAATAAGTTCTGTCCTGGCACCCGGGCTTTCAGCCGTTCCAGGCGATGCCACAGGGCTCTATTGTGCGTCTGCCAAACCATGACAGGGCCCCGTCCAACTTCTCACCTGCAGCATTGTCCGCCCGGGGAGCTCAGTGCAGGGTAATTGGGCACCGAGATTCCAGGACAAGTTTCTTTTTGTCCGTTTTGTGCGAATCACTGACCCGGACGTGTGAGGTCACAGCTGTGGTAATTGGTGCTGGGTGATGCAGCTGTGTGTGTGTGTGTGTGTGTGTGTGTACAGTACAGTCTGTGAACATTTTTTTTCCGAATTACACAAGTTGTCTATGGACAGTATTCACATTGTGTCTATTCTTGCTGCAGCCATGTTTGCGTTTCATGTCCTACAAAGGCGTGAGCTCCACAAACCGATCGACCTTTGTTGGACATTTTAGATTTTAAATGAGAGGAACCGCCGTGGTGGGAATTTGCTCCGCTAAACCAAAGTAACCACACGCATCTCTTCAGAAGTGGCAGCAAGAAGTGTTCAGACTACGAGACATCCTGCTCCCAGGTAGATCAAAACTCAGCTTGGCTCTTTCCCAAACTGCTTCCTCTCCACCTGCACTTCACTACAGAGTGTCTCTCTGCATGAAGTCACACTTGCAGCGGTGAAGGGCACTCTGGATTAAGGTTAAGTGTATAAATAAACAGGTGAACTGTGGGACACGCTCACAACTCCTCCCCGTAAGCAGGAAACAGAAGATGTCACCAGAGACACCAAATAATCCTTGTGGTTAGATTGAGGTTCAGAACAAACAAGATAACACACATGCAATGAAAAGCAAACACGTAATCTGACAATGGAAATACTTCATGGACCTGGAAACTGTGACCTCTGTTTGACCCTAGAGGTGAAACCCCATCCCGGGTCGTGATAGGTGGCGCTGACACCGGTCCTCCCCCCCCTAACTGACCACCTGTCAGCCGACACCCGGCCTGTGAGTCCACTATCTCGTCTCCGTGGCAGTTGTTTCCACCGCCGCGGCCTCGGGATGCCACCACCTGTCATGACCTGAGGGATAACTCTCCAATTCTGTTTTTCTCTTTAATGGTAGAGCCTCTAATGTGGGAGGATTTAGAAGTTTAAAGCCTGTAACATTTTTACTCTGCACTCTAGTGGTTCAGTGTGATCTGCCTGAAATCCTTCATTGCGAGGTAGAGGCATGATTTCCCAGACGTAGACTAATCCTCTTTACATCACGGACCTGGCTTTAACAAGGGATATTGACAAGGATTTGACCCTCATCTGGGCCAATTTGCCGACCGCAACACAGTTCAGACGCAGGTCAAAGCCGTCAGCAAGAAAGCTAGCTAGACTAAAAAAGGACAAAAGAAAAGATTTATTATCATTATTTGTTTTACTTATTACTGTGGTATCATTTACCAAAACACATCTCAAACATCATCCTGCGCTAAATGTAGTTTCTCTGTGGATTTTGTCTCGAGGGATCCTTAATGCACTTAATGTACTTAACTGGTTTACAATTAACTGAGAGACATTTATACTCACTCAGACACTCTCAGCGCTCTTTTTATTGTGCCTAGAATCTTTAAAGAAATTGGACGATCTTTCAGATTTAAAACATTCAGACTGGAGTCATTTGTTTAACTCACTCAGGTTGATTACTTCCTTACCTGACTCGGGGACGTCTTTGCTTGTTTGGTTCAAATGCACTCGGTTGTACTTAACTTCCTGTTTATGTTCCGTTGCAATGAATGTTGAGGACCTGCTTGAGAATGAGAGACGAAATGAAAATCCCGGGATGTCTTACATTCCACTTCGTTCCAAAAATAAATCTTAATTCATAGAAATAAAAGGTAAAGTAACAATTTTTAAGTATCTGCAAAGCAATGGCTCCCTGAGATTACAGGTTACATTGAAGTACATGTTTTTTTAATGTCTTTCTACTTGTTTTTAATGTATTTTAAACAATTTCTAATGTTTTTTAATGCATTTTGATGCCCCTGTAAAGCACTTTGAGTTGCCTCGTGTCTGAACCGTACTATACAAATAAACCTGCCTTGATGAGGCAGTCTGTTCGTTCCAAATTCAATGCCCGGGAAGAAAAGGGAAATTATTCCTTCTGATCCCTTTTGGTGTGCAACAGAGTAAAATCCCCGAGCTATTTACTCCAGAGAAAGATGAACCAATCAGATAACAGTAATTATTATATCACATGTGGTCAAAGAGGAGTCACAGTACTCTTCGAAGTGGGATCACAAGTAAGTAGGTATTGATTCATTTAAAGAGGTCACAAGCCAAGAAGCGCTCGGAACCACTGATGCAGGATGCTATTTTGTCCATGGACACAAAGCAACACACAATTAATATTACTACTGGTTGGAAGAAAAACAAAATTCAGCCTGAGACAGCTCATGAAACATAAAGTAAAGTAAAAAAGAAGGTTTAAAACTGTCTGTCTTTCACATTGAGCACCAAACCTCGATTGCAGCCATGATAGAAGCACAAAACTCAAGGAAAAATGACCAAACAAACACAATCCGAGCAGGTCAGCAATATCAGGCAAGCATGACGCTTTTCTCAAAGTCTCCTGGAGGGGATGCGAAAGCTCACGGAGGATGGAACAAAATCACGTTGCGTGTGCCAGGTCACAGAGACATCCGAGGAGGAATCAAGGCGTGCTGGCGCGTTACGTTGTTCTCGGAAGAAGCGAACTCCGACACGGAAAAGTGCAATGGAAGTCGGACATTCCAGCAAGAGTTTGCCGATATAAACGCTGACGAACATCACAGCAGTATGGCGGTGCACACAGTGAGCAATCAGTCATTTTTCAAATGTACTTCCATTCAGCTGATCTGTGTTCAATAGAAGTCTCTGAGAACTTTACTCCTCCTGCCTTTTTTATGTGCCTTAAACTGTTAAATCGGCTGCTGTCGTACTTGTGAAGATCGCAGACTTGTCATTCAAACATCCGTTTGCAGCGAGCGTCCATGTTTTTTTCCGAGCAAATGCACCCTAACCCTTTTAGTTCGGAAGTCAGAAATGACGGACTCTGAACCACGTCCAAATTTGTCAGTTAAAAGCCAGTATTGCAAATTTCAGTCGAATATCGTCTAAATGTAAATGTTAAATGTCTTTTCAACATGAAAATGCTCACTGGGTTGTAGTTCTTTCTAACATTTACAGATTTTTAAGTCCAGGATTCGACAGGCATTAACAAAGTGTTACAACACATTAGCGTCCCGCATACACACTTCAAAAATACACTCGGTAGCATTAGTTTGTTTCGTGAAAGTGGGACACAGTGTCAGTCTATGAACAACACAGGGTCTCTCGGCCGCTCCTCCAGGGACAGCTCTGTGACCTTTTCACATGCGATGTGTGGGGCAGCACAAGTAACACGACTTGTTCTGGCAGAACTCTGTGATGCCCTCCAGGCTGGACACCAGCATGTGGTCCACGTGTGATGCAAACACACACACACACACACACACACACACACACACAGAAAGACACAGTGCCCCCGTGATCTCTGGCTGACACACCCCGTGACCTTACGGGAGAACAGTGGTTAGACAGAGTCATGAAACAACAACAGATCAATCGGAAATCCTCCGTTCACCCCACGCAGCTGCCTCAATAAAGTCCAGCACGTGTCTGAAATGAAAATATACTCTTTTTTTTTTAATCGCTCTGAGCGACGGATTTAGCACCTGAACAAACAACAGAGTAATCAAAGGGTGAGATTCAGAGCAGGACCACACAGACTGACCCCTCCCTGACCACAGTAATGAGCTCAGAAGCACTGTTTACAAACAGGCACTAAAGATCCAGACCTGCCTGAATATACACTTAATGCGATTAATGGGACAAGTCTTGTCTTGTTCTATTGTGAGAAATAAAGCTTTGAAAGCGTTATCACCTTACGTAAAGCACTGTGACTGTGTGCATGACAGGTGCTGCACTAATAAACCCGTCACTGTCATGATTTTGGTCTTCAGTTGCAGTTGTTTCCTGTTTTATTTTGTAGAACTGGCGTTCCACTTCCTGCCGTTGTCTCTTCCCCCGTCCTTTTTTCTGTGCACACCTGTGTTTCATTCGTTAATTAGTACCTGTGTATGTAAGCCTGTGTTTTTCCTCTCGTTGTTGTCAGTTTGTCTCCTTCGTCCACGCCGGTCCTGCAGCTTCTGTTGTTGCAGTCTGCTGGCGGTGTCTGCCATTCAAAAGTCCATAACGTTTTTAGCTCAAATAAGAAACTCCAGCTTTTGAACTAATGTGAAAGACGCAGAGGCGTTAACTTGGTAGATTATGATGAGTGTTGAGTCTTTATTTAAAAAGATCTATATAATACAAATTTAGTGAAACATAATTAGCAGTTTGTGGCTTTTGGAAGCAACATTGTATTACGACGACGGTCATGTTTCATCTGTACCCTTCCCATTATCTCCTGCATTTGATTGAGATGCTGGCGATGAGATACGGCTTTAAGCAACCAGGCGAAGAACAGAAAATATGATTTCGTTTTTCCATTCGGAAAGCAGCGGCGAAGCTTTTGTTTAGCAGAGTAACGTTCAGAGTGCTGGAATCACAGATGGGATTAAACTGTCCCTCGCTGCATAAAATGTTTGTGCGGTCTGCGCCGAAGAGATGGACTGAACTATTTTTAGTGTGTGCTCACGCAGATGTTGCACTAAATGAAAGTGACTCCCACAAACGTCTGCCCTTCCTCTCTTTGTTCCTCTCATCTGGATCAAGCTCGCAGCTACCTTGAGGTCTGCTCCAAGGGTAAAACCTTTTCGTATGCCACTGCCTTTCATCAAATTAAATTCTAGATCTCTGACAGCAATTTCATTTTATTTCTGCTTGTTTAAATCTGCTTTATTTCCACGTTTCTATTTATTTAAATCCTACCATATAAATTGATAAAATAAGTTTCTATGAGATCTTCGCTCTCTGTTTATTGTCCTCTTGAAAGTTGCTGCACAAATAAACTTGCCTCAGACGCCGAGGTTTGACACAACCAAGGACATTTTTTTTTTTTTTTCTGCCTCTGAGAGATGTTTGTATAACTAAGATGCCAATCTGCCCCTCAACAGCTACCGTCGAGATGCCCTTGACCCCCAGCTGCTCGGCTGGAGCTGCTCAGCAGCCGGCAGTCGGAGGCTGTGGTTGTACCGAGCGGCTCCCAGGAGTGAATGCGCGTAAATGCACGACTGTCAGGTATGGCGCTGTTGAAAATGAGCATGCATGCTCTGAAAGCTCCTCTCGGAATAAAGGTTAAAAAAATTCCTTTACTGACATCTGACTTACCATTTCCCTTTTAAGGTCCATTTGTAGAAATGCAGACTTCCACTCCTGGCACTTTTCTTCCTCCGCATTGTACCTGTGGGATATGAATAAGTCATTAGAGGAAAAGTCTTTATTTCACAAAGCAGCTTGAAGGTAAAAGTGGAAGGAGAAGGTGAGGGGGG
>OMLP01002817.1:25465-46757 GCA_900302685.1 Spondyliosoma cantharus | reverse complement strand
GTTGAGAAATGATGCATGATGCATGGCAGTTCCTACAGATTGCTTACACAGCTTTGCTTAGTGGCTTTTTGAGAACGATCTCCGGGCCCTGAAGGAGCCCATTTGATTAGAGTCAATCACGGTGACACTCTGCTTACCGTGCAGTGCCACAGTGACAAAAAAAGAGCACTTTGCGATGTCACATTTTTGTACTCTTTGAAGATGATACAATGCTTGAACGGACAGCAGGTCAGTGTTTACAATAACAAGTGAGGGGGCGAGACCTTCGGGTCTAAAGAAGCACTGCAAACCAAAAAACAACGAGGGAAAAATAGCTGTTTGGATGTTGTAAAGCTAGTGGAGGTTGATTCAAGGTTGTCAATAAAGTGCACTTGCCATCAAACATGTGCAAAGGTTAAATATAGCTCTCTGTATGTACATAACTATATATGCAGCAGATGCACGGGCATCGCTGGATACGAGACGTCTGTGGCAACACTATCATAACAGTTCTCTAATGTCAGAATGTAAACATCACTTGATGGACAGCGCGGTGATGAGAAACGGTCCTCACACACCAACATGCTGGAAAATGACATCACTCGCGTCACACTTGAATGTGACAGCAAAGGTTGTGGAGACGTGTTCTTTTTTTTAAAAAAAAAAGCACACAACATTTATTTGATTGAGCTGATGAGATGATCACAATATGGCATCGGATATGTTCAAGAACACGAGACAGTGTGTGCTACCACAGTGCTTCCCTGCTATCATCATGCATCATATTGAAATCTGTTTTATACAAAATGACAGTGTGTGAGGGAGAATCTTGGCAGTGGGTCTGTTGTATGCAAAATCGGCCAGTATCCCAGAAAACAAAAGCAATGACACCCTGATTCACACCAGTTAAAAATAATGAATTTCAAAGTGCCTTGTGGAATCCATCCTTGTGAAGACAATTTTAATCTACAATTTAAAATGGCTCATTAAGAAACTGAAGGTCATTAGACCATAACATAGTCATGGATAATGTGTTTCCTTTTCATATTAAGTGTGCATATTTGCTGTTAATGATATCAGTAAGCTCGGTTTCTGTCTCCCTGTCGCATGATTCAGGGACAAATACAAAAATGCAAATGCATTGAGTTATAGTGATGGTTATAATGCTATAGATTTAATTCTGTTAGTTTATCAAAATAATTGACCATTTGCTAAACCCCTTCTCTGAACAGTGGTTGCCCAATCATAGCTTAGCAACTGTCATTATGCACAACATTATTGTTTATTACTATTATTTATTGATTATTACACGTTAGATAGATGTGCATGGAACTATAGTAAGATAGGTGCTCGGAATTCAGATTTTCAGAGAGTGCTGTCTTTTTTCGGCTTTTCCAAAATCAATGTTAGCATGTCAGGCTAGTTAGCTTACTACCTCCAGTAGTATCATTATTAACGATTTGGGTTGCATTCGTTTGTGGATCACAGGTTACATTATAAATGTTTTAAATTATTTCTCTTTTGAGTGAAGCCAGTCCTGGATGCTCTCAGAGTTTAGGCTCTAACGTTAGCAGCTCTGTTCTGCTCTTTATGGGTTTCGGGGGAAAGTCAACACACCAGCAACCAAAGCCACGTAAATTACATTTCTAAAACTCATTATTCTTTTATTTTTTTGTTTCATGAAATTAATAATTTTTCCATAATGTAGGCAGATCTACTCGACCAACTTAGTCGAAGAAATCTTTGACAGCTGTCATTTAAGATAATGAAACCAACAGAAAAAGGAAGCCCGCCTCTGTCTACCTTTGTCTGAAGCCATGAACCTATTGTTTAAAATATTACTAAGAATTTTGGGTAACAATCTGCCACCGTTCTCAGTGTGAACTGTATATGCGCAGTGCGAGTCTGGAAAGCTTGATAGGCATAGAAACAGTCACTTAGGAGGGCAGGGCTTGGCAATTGATCAATTGATAAATCTAGTCAATCAGTTCAAAAACATAAAAAGTGAAGGCTAACAGAGCAGCCATTTGCTATCAAAGATACTGTAATGCTCACTCATGCTGTAGCCTTACACTTATCACGGTCAATGAGCTAGGTAGAATTGACGTACAGTTAAACATACAGTAAGTACGTGTATGAAGAAGCAGACATTATTTATACTGACTTATAGGCTACATGGGGTAAACACTTCTGCCTCCACTGTATACTTCATAAACACTTGGATTTCCATTTGATAGTTTTCATGATAACAACACACAGGAGATCACATTTAGATGGACTACTTAAACTGTAGACACACAAGCAGATAAAAAATAAATAATTTAAACAATATATTCATTTCTGTATAAAGGAACGTCTATGTTTTGTACAACAAAATACTTCATGTACAATCAAGGGGATAAATGCTGCGCATCTATTGCCTCGGCTCTAAGGATAGTTTAAGACTATCGTCAGTGTAACCCTTAAAGAAGAATCCAATCATCCAGGCTCTAGACCAACTCTAAAGGGAAAGTAGTAAATGCTTTCAACCACAATTAGCATCTGTTAGTGTTCTGGCTGAGAGGTTATTCATAAGGCCAACAAAACATCTACTATCAATCCTGTGATAGATGTTTTGTTTTGCATGGCTACATGTCAAACTCAGACGTCTGAGTTAGCAATTTAAACAGTCACAATACACTGATCTGCTGACAATCCTAACAAATGGGATAAACAGGCCTTGCCTTCTTGGATACCAGGGATTATATACATTAAATATACTGTACAATGTGAAGGTCCTCCAGATCCGCTCCATGAGCCGCCATCTGGTTCTGTCCCATGAGCCTGCAGGGCTAGCACCTTTATTTGAAGTAGTTGAGCCCTGCCACCAAGAAGAACTTCTCCAGGAAAAGCTCTGAATCCAAGACGGCGATGTGGGCGGCGCGGCCAATCAGGGTGTTGGCGGTGTTGGGCAGAGCGTGGAACACATTCTGGCGGATCAGCCGGCACTCTTTAGCCTCCACAAGCGGCTGCAGGAGGTTGTTGATCATCTCAGTGTACACGGGCCCTTCGGTGCAAAAATCAGGATAGTTCTTGTGAGTCCTAGCATGTACATGATATATCTTTTGCAGTTAACGCACTTTTGTTGTACCAATTAGCCAAACAAGTTATTATGTCCCAATTAGAGAGCTTAATGCTACTTTGGGGAAATTATGAACACATTGTCACATACAGTTTATTTATATGACCCTCTGCTGGTCACTAGCTCTGACCAGTATAAGCCCTGGAGATTGAGCAATTTAGAGACATTAAAAAACACTGCTCATACTCCAAAATGAAAAAAGGAGATGCATGAACACATGTGCTACATGGATGACTTGCTCCGTGTTCTCTTGATTTAACGGACGAGTTGATCAAGAGGACAGACTGAACCACAAATGCCCACTCCAGTCAAATCAACTTCATCATGTGGCTGTCAGTGCTGGGGTTCAGTGTCACAAGATTTTTTTAAGATTTAAGATAAGATTTTTTTGCGCTTTTTGGAAAAACGGACTCATTTAAAACAGTAAAGAAAACTGTCAAAAGATAATGAGATTTGCTATTAGAAATGCACTGATATGACATGCTGATCAGTATCTGAGCAGAATTCTCAATTCTATTATTAATTGAAAGTATTCTCATTTTTCACGTTGTGTCCCGGTTGGAGCATCTGACTGTCAAAAGTAAGTCAAAGCTTTTCAGGTAAACTGGGCGGTACAATTACATGCTGCAAACAAACCCAACTGTCAGGTCACCACAAAAGATTCGGCTGTCATGTGTTGTGTTTTTCAAGTATGTTTTTGCACATGCAAGCAAAGCAAATTTCTGACTTCAGACTAAATGGAGACAACAATGTATTTTCTGCTCTATTTCTATTAGTATAAGCCTTGACGAACTATATACTTCAATTTTTTTAGAATGTCTGAGTATCAACTCGTGCTGTAGTGCTGTAAGAAGTGGCACGTAGGTGTAAGGAGCCTCTTGTTATGTTACACTTAAAGTGAGCCTACGTAACGTTTGTTACCTCTGCCACTATGGCAACATGTGGCAATAACAGGAGGATGGCACATGTTAAAACTAGTCTTGCTAGCCTGGCCTATGCTTATAGCACTCTGTCAGCTCTGGAAGAAAAGGCTGGCTGCACCAGTTCTCATTCTGCTATAGGGGGAAAACCACACCAACTTGTTTGTATTTCTTTAAACCAATCACAATCGTCATGGGCAGTGCTAAACCTAGGGTGCAGCAATGATTCCCCTGCAAAATTATGTTGAGGGAACTTGTTTTGCACGTGGGGAGGTGATCCCTGGCATTAAAATGGCTAAATCTCCACAAAGGAAACGATAACTAATTCTAGGTTGTTCACATTTGTACCAATGGCAAACCAGGTTAGGGTCAGGGTAACCTGCCATTTCCAGCATTTAGGTTGCTAGCTCAGAGATTGTTGTTGTTTCCCGTAGTGGCGGGGTAAAAGTCTACAACAGGTGAGTCAGACCATGCTAAAACAAAGTATCACAGTAGCCCAAGTTGAAAAGAGCCATACTGCTGAAAGATTACTAAAGTTAGCTAATATTAGCTAACAAACTTTGATAGTCATACCAGGCCAAACACGGCCGCAAAATCAAAAAAAGGGCCAATTTAACTGCTTGATTTAACTTTTAATTTGTAGAAGGAAGGATGTGTCATGTCTTTGTTCAAAAATGACAGCGTCCCTAAAAATAAGCCCACGCAGTAATGTTTACAGATCTACTGCTAAGGGATTGGCACTAAGTATTTGCATAACTGTATGGAGAGTGGGACAGTAGCTTTTATCAAAAGAGCCAGAAAAGAGGAGAAAAGAAAATCCAATGTAGCAATATGACAGGTACCACCGACCTGTGGTCCTGTCCTTAAGAGCAGTTTTGCACATCTCTATTCTGGCAGAGTGGAAAGGAACATAACGGTCCTGTGGAGACGCCACCAATACGACGTTCTTGAAGAACTGGAGCCCTAAAAGGACACAAAACAAATGAGTAAATGGTGCTGCAGAGTGTGTGTGTGTGTGTGTGTGTGTGTGTTTGTGTGTGTGTGTGTGTGTGTGTGTGTGTGAGAGAGAGAAAGGTAGAGAGAGAGGGAGACAGAGGAAAGGACTGAATTGGTTGTAAACTCAAAGTACAATCACAAAGTACAATGACAGGCTTGATACGATAAAACTGCGTTTTTTTTCTCAAGTCTCCTGTCAGTGTGCTTTTAAGAGAGTGCACTGGTGGGTTTCCAATGACAGGGTTTGGATCATTTTGTCAGCCTGCCACAGCACTGGAGGGGTAAAAAAGTGTTTTCAGGCTTATCTTCTTCAAGCCTGTGTGACAAACGACTGCTTTGTTCCACTCACACAGTGGGGAGGCCTCTCACAGGCCTTTTCTCAGCTTGCTGGCAGGGGTTTGAGTGTTAGCGAGCTGACACATACAGAAATTTGACAAAAAAGACAAGTTGACAACATTTCCATGAATATTTGAATAGACTGCCTTTCAAGTAATAGTCTTAAAAGCGAGTCAGTCAACACACCGTCTGTGTTTCAAATTTTCCCACTTTCAGCCCGTACCTGGTTTCTGACTCAGGAGATAGAGGAATGTTTTCCTTGGATCAACGTGATCTCTGAAGGTGAGCTGCAGCAAGGATCCCGATTTCTTCAGCTTCTGCATTAACCACAGACCTGAGCGACAAACACATTCTTAGATGAAAAATGCTGCTGAGGAATGCAGTGCCGTACGACATGCTAAACACAGCACATCTGCAGTGTGTGTTTTTTCCAACTGCTGAGCGGTGGCCTCACCTGTGCTGACCAGCGTGCTGTTGTTGTACAGCGTTCCCAAGTGTGGGCCTGACAGCGAGAGGAAAGTGTGCAGTTTGGGCAGATAGCAGCGGAAGCGAGGCCTCGTCAGCACCGAGCGGATGATGATGTTCCCCAGAGAGTGGCCGATGAAGCTGTTGGCCGAAGACAAGCAAGTTTCAGAGAGATAAACTTGCAACTTGAGTGGGTGGCTGGAAAAACAGTGCCTCCAACGCTGCTGACCTACAGTACGACACTGTGCAGTATCTTAATATAGCCTCTTCTGTGAGTAGGAACAAGCTCCAGTGGAGAGTATTTGGATAATTTAGCCACAGCTTTACAGAAAATTCATTAACTCGTTAAACATTCTCAGAGGCAATGACAACTTAATGACACCAACATAGAGGACATACCATTCAAATTAATAGCGTCTTCCCAGCAGTGGGAAATATTAGATCCATGAAGCAATGCCTGTCACTTAGTTTAATTACCGCACTGTTCCAACTCTACCCCAAAATCCCATATCACCATGTCTGCTCCTTCTCATCTGTCTCCCACCAAACTAAATATAGAAGAAATGTGGGATGAACCAGATGCTATTGTGGCAGTCCATTGCATTTGCCTTTAATACATTCTCTCTAGAGAATACGCAACAATAAAGAAAAGTTAACAAAGTTTGAAGGAAACTCTTACAAAAAAATAAATTGGCACATTGAGGGCAATTAGGCAGGAAGACGAATAGCTTAATTTGATCGGAACTAGGCAACACACTGCTGCATAAAGGAGAACAGTCTATCAAGTGAAAGTCTGAAACTTATTGGCACTGAATGATAAGAGCTTTCCAATCCATTATGTGCCGATTACCCATTCTGAGTTTGTGGAGTCGATATATTACCATCAAACAGATTCTCATAAGTTCAGGCACTCATGCTGAGTCCTCGTATCAATGCACAGTCTCTGCTGCCATCTACTGACCGAAGCCAATGCTGCTTAAGTTGATCATGGCCTCCGTTCTGACTTTGCCCTCCAATAATCAATCAAAATCACTCAAAAGGAGAGTCGTCAGTAATGCGCATGTTGCACGGTTTTAAAGCTGATCGTCTGACCTTATCCTGCCGATGGTGAGATTGTACAGCTGGATATGCTGAATGATCTCATCCAGCAACCTGTCTGTCATGGTGTCGAAATCTGCAAACGTGTCGGTCTGCGGGGGGGGGACAGCAGAGAAAAGCACAGGAGTCAGCGCTCTTCAAATTGCCTTAGGGCACTTTCAGAAAATGTGACTTTACGTGTTATCAATTTGCTCCCAATTGCCGTCATCTACAAATATACCTGGTTCCTCTCAGACATGAGGAAGTCCAGCCTGGATCCTGGCAGTCCTAACTCAATAAACGTCTTCACCAGCCGGAGGTCTGCACTGTTTCCTGGAAGCAAAGAGGAAATTATACACATGGTCTCTGGCTCCACTCTTATGAAGAGCGTCCATTAATCATTTAAAAGACACCTTGAATATGTTTTCAGGAATTAGTATTTTCAGACTACACAGTGCAAAGTGATATTTAAAATGTTTTTAGACATACTCCCACAGACTATATGTGGGACACTGAAGACACTGAAATCTAAAAATTAAAAGCTATTACATTACTTTCTTGCAGTGATCGACAGTGAACCAGAACAACAAGCTGTACAGCAGTGTGTGTGTACTCACCATCAAGCCCGTGGACACACACCACAAGGTGTATGCCGTCATCGAACTCCTCGTCGTCTTCCTCAGGGGGGAAGTAGGGCAGATCTGATGCCAGGAGAGGGAGGTCACTGTACAAGCTGGCCTGAAAGCTCAACTCTTTGAACAGCTCCTCTTTGGCTTTGTAGAAACTGGAGAAAAGGGAAATAACATTTTTTTTTTAAAAAACAAGAGATTATATTCTGTGTGTTTAGCAGTTGAAAAATAACTTTGCGGTAATTTGCAAAGACAAGCACATAGTACATGCTCTATGTTTCATATACAGAGATAAAAGGCTGATCCATGATTTTGTTGTAAAAAAATAAATAAAAGTGCAACTCTTAGAGGTGAAACACTCCTACAGTTTTCTCCCTCTGGACCAAATATAATAGTAAACCTGCCTTGCATTTTTGTATTTGATTAATTTCAGTTTGCACTGCCCACTTCTGAACAAACTAAGACAAGGTACACAAGAGTACCATAGACTTGCAAGTGGCTCCACCTAAATGTTATTACCCTGTCATCCTGCAGGGTCACAGACTTTAGCAGTGGAGAAGTCAAAACAAATCCGATTTCAGTTTCTGTGCTTTCAGCTAATCGTGATGGATTTGCCTGCACTCTTTGATGTGATTTAATACACTCAGGAGGCATTTCACCTCATCTTGACTTACCCACTTCAAATTTGCCCTCACTTCATTTTGTTATGCTTGGCTTTCCAAGCATGAGTAAGTGCCAGCTACTGCAGCAGGTGTCAACAGCCGTCGCCACATACCCATAAAATCCAGTGTTTTGGCCTTGTTTCCTGTAGTTGGTGTGGATTATAATCTCACTCCTACAAAGTTTTACTTGGAAGAGGGCCTGCATTTTCTGTAACATTATGTACTGACTTCCAAGTCAGAAAGCTAATATTTTCACATTCCTGAACCTAAATAACTAACATATTTGAACATGCTTGATTTCTTTTTAGTACTCAACAGAATAAAAGTCTCAGGAATGCTCCTTTAGAATCTTTAAGTTGGCTGGTGTGCATGTTTGATTAAAATATCTGATTTGATTGCTCAGTTGCCTTGTCTGTAAATGTACGAGATAGAGATATGCCAGGAAGTTAATACTTGCTAGAAAGCTAAATTTGCAGTCTGTGATTCCTTTTGTGTTGTGAGGCAGGCAGCTGTCTGTTAGTCAGTGTCACTGTCTTTCAGTATAGATGGAGATACAATGGCATTCTGCTTGCTAGAAAGCTAATGCTAGCTAGAAAGCTAAGTTAAGTCTGTTTTTTTCATGTTTTGAAACACCTACTGCCTGGCTTTCCGTCAGTGTCATTGTCTGTCAGTTTGGATAGAGATACAATGGCATTTGGCCTGTACATGCACAGACAAAAGGGACATACAGTATATATTACTTAATATACAGGAAGTTTTGTTCACGAGGCAGACCTATAGTGATTCAGAAAGAAGCATACTATGTCATTTAAAGGTCCAAAGGGGCATCTACTATTGTGGTAGCAGATCAACCAACTGCACACATCTCATCTCACCCTCTGCTATGGTGGCCACAAAAAATGTGAAAAACACATAAGGCCCTTTCTACATCCAGTGTTTGGTTTGTCCATTCTGGGCTTCCATTGAAACATGGTGGAATCATTGAGGAGGACCTGCTCCCTTTACAGACTTAAAAGGCTCTTTCAAGTGACAAAAACACAATGATTCTTACTTTAAGGTGATGTTACACTAATGAAAACATAATTATGAATATTATATTCAATTTCTGCCCATAAAACCTCTAAATCCTACACACTAAACCTTTAAATTGGTGCACAAAACACATTCACAGCACAATTTTACCTAACTAAGGTTAGCCAAAACATAAACTCACTTGAGCATCCGCTCATTGGTCTCATCATCCATGTTCAGGGGATTGAGTGAAGACGAGGAGATGATACCAAAAGAGCCCAGGGGCTGATGGGTGATAGGTGAGGTAGCCTGGCGAGCGGACATTCCACTCATGGATGGAGAGTCTCTCAGAACAGAGGAAAATGGCAGGCAGGTCGGGGCACAGGACACTGACATATTCACCACTTCCACCATCTTCTTATTCACGAAGGCCAGCCCTGAGTTGGGGATCTTGGAGGGCTTAGTCTGGCAGTCTAAAGGTTCTTTCTCACTAGCTGATATCCCATTGACATCAACGGGTGATGTGATATCGTTGACTATCAACCCTGTAAGGTCACTCGGTCTCTGTGTGCTGGCGGTGTTGTTGGGCAGGTCATTGGAGTGTTGAAGCCCTGAAGGCTTTAGAGGCGTTTGGGAAGGATCCAGACTCTCCTGGTCCTCAACAGAACGCAGTTGGGTCTGATGGAAACTTTGGCACTCATCTCTTGTGTTAATTCTCTCCTGATCTGATGCGCTTATATGCACACATGGTTTGTTTCCACAGCTGCAGGGCGCTCCTTCCGTTTCAGTGAGAAGCACATCCTCCACTGAGGCGCTTACTTCAATGATGTGTGTTTGACGGTTCATATTCTCCCCATGGCTGCTGCCAATAACATTACTTTCCTTCACATGAGGGCTTTCTACAGACTCTTGTAAAAGCAAGACATCAGACACACCACTTAACACTGACTTGGGTTTGTATGTCTCTGACAGGTACTGGGGAGGGTTGGACTTTTCAGAATGATTATTCTCCTTGAGAATATGGCCCAGGTTTGTTGTTAAACTTGGGTCTAATAGAGATGATTCAGATTGCTCCGAATCCAAGTCGCTGTTCAATGAAGAGCAGTTGATCTTGAATGAATCCTTGTTCTTGGTGTCTGTTTCCTGGTTGAGCAGCACACGGTCCTCCTCAGTTTCTTCTGGGCTACTTATCTGTGGTGCAGAAACTGACTTAGTCAGTTTGCTGAGTTGTCTCTGCTGCTGGTCTTCCTCGTAGGGCAGAGAGCTAATAGAGGTGAGTGAAGCCTGTATGCCTGCACTTGGAAGGCTGCCATTGCTCTCCATCTGCAGGCCTTCCAGTGAGCTGCGGTGGACCGGGTGACGACACACAATTTGCTGCGGAATCTCCCGTTCGCTGGAAAAGTCAAGAGGAGGTCGACCTCGCAGTGCAGCCTCCAGGGGCCAAGCCACCGAGCTGGGCTCGCTCTCAATACCTGAGTCGGAAATAACTGAAGACGAGCGTTTCATGATCTTGGAGCCAACCAGACCTCCACGGTGAGTCATCTCTTTTCTGAGATCAGGGGGAAAGGAAGGCATGACTGGATGCCCATAGGCAGTTGGTAGGCTGATGAGAGGAATATCCTCACTCTCATCATCCATGGAATGATTTAATGGCATGGCAATATCAGACTCCTCTTCATTGGTTTCACTCTCTCTTGCATTGCTGTCGTTTGTGGAGTCACAAAGTTGGACAGTGGTTTCTGTTACATGATGAGCAGGAGACTCATCACTGCTGTTACTGGAGACAATGGGATTTCTGTGAACCAGGACTGCTTCTCCTATGTATGGATCCACATCACAAGGCTTGACTGCGATGTACCGGCCTGGATTCGTGTTCTCCTCAACTTGGGCTTGGTTTTCCTCTGGTGTCTTCAAGTTTACTGCCTCTGCTGAAGAGGGTCCAGGACTGTCCACAGAAGAAATTAGGTTCTGGGTACTTCTGTTGGTACTGGTCTTACTTTGCTTTGCTATGAATGAGACATAAGTGGGCAGGTCCATGCAGTCATCGTTGTCCAAGGGATCTCGGATTATTGCTGGTGATCTGGCTTCCTGGCCGCTTTCAAAAATCCCATTGACAAGAGTAATGGCAGGATCTGAGTTGTTCTGCCCATCGGTAGTTGGCACGCGTGATAGCCACTCTGGAAAGACAAGGACATTGCAGTTCAAGAGTAAAACTTTCATCTTAAAAAGATAAAATCAGCGATTAGGTGTAAAAAATCAAACAAAAAAAGGCATTTTTTTTACGCCACCTTTCGTGGTACCTGTTTGAGGAGACTCCACATATCTGTCCTCAAAGATGATAGGCAGGCTGTTCCAGTCTCCGTCAATGTCCAGGCACTCAACAGGTAAAGGAGGCATCTTGGTCAGGTAGTCTGAACTCCGCACGTCTGCAGCTATCTGGCCATGTCTGTTGATTCTGGATTAGCAGAATAATATCATAAATATTACTGTTCTCTGCTTTGATCAAATTAATTCTCCTTAATTTGGCTGTCACTTACAGTTCCTCCTGAAAAGTCAGAGATATCTGTTTGGGGTGTTCGGTGAAGAAGTATGCCTCTGAGAACCTCCTGACCTGGTATTTTCAGAAACAGACAAAGCAATGCTCAACTTTACAACAAATCAGTCAGTTGCACTGAGTAGAACACAGAGAGTCTGCACACAAAGAGAGATCACATCACTTCTTCCAGTCTGTGTCACAAGCTTGATCCAAAAGCTCTCTCCTTCTCCAGCTCCAATTAGAAATGCATCATCATTGAAAGTCAGCCACCTCGACAGGCAAATCTCGAAGAACACTATTTCCGGTGTGTTTTCACCCCACAATAATTACTGAATAAGTGTTAATTGAAATCCTAACTCCACTGGTGGGTGGAGGCATGACAGTATCCCCTCAGGGTAATCAAATACCAAAGCAAACATGTTCATTATTTTCAGACAACTGAGACGAAACAGTGCCTGCATATGAGAGCCTTGAGAGCTACTCTACTGTGAAGCACACATTCATATTAAACAGCCCAGTGATTAGATAGAAATTGCACTGGAAATGATATCATCCTGCTCAGCTGGGGTTTCGCTACTGAGGTCTAGAATGGCATCGTATCATCTTGCTTATTCCCTTTGGGGCACTCACTGATCAGATTGTTCGGTTCAGTTTAAAGGATGAGTTCACTCAAAAAGGAAAGTTTTGATTAATTTCTTCGTAGTCTGGAGTTTCATAGCCAATAGTGTTGCAGCATTCTCCTTAATGCCTCAAGCAGCTGGGGACTTGTTTTAAATCTTAGAAAACAGCCAAAAATCCAAGTTTCAGGAAGCCCTGAGATCCCAAATTGATTTTGAAAAGACAATATTTAAACCCTTGAGCTCGGACAAGACAAGCTGTTAGGGGCCATTTATCTACTTCAGTTGTCGAGGCGAATGCTGTACCGCTGTTTTGCTTTGAAGCTCCAGAAATGTTTTGTGAACTATGAAACTTGACCTGACTTCATCAGCATTGGGATGAGTAGATAATAACTTACATTACATTTTTTGGTGAATCTTTTAAGTCATCATTTTGACCTTCATCTCACAATTTATATAATATGTTTTCGGTGTTTCAACATGGAGTTTACTTCCTCACCACAACTGGGTTGAATGTTATTTTTACTTGGATGCCCAGAGAGATGATTTCTTTGTGGTGCGAGAGAATTTTATTCAATAGCGTGTCAAACCTTCAAGAAAATTGGCCACAAGATGCCTTGAGGAGCTGCTTACCGAGCTAAAATGTCACTGGTTATGAAACCATTTTGATTGTTCTGTAATATTTTTGTATCTTTGTGTGGGATGGAAATGGCTACATTTAAAAATATCTGTGCACATCGTCTTCATTGCTCTCTAATACGGAGACTACCTGGACTCAGAGAACAGACAGTGTGTTGACGTCTGAGCATTGTGTAACTATGCCTTTGATGGAGTGTGTGTGTGTCTCTCTCTCTCTCTCTCTCTCTCTCTCACCCTGAGCGTGTGGTGCTCCTGGGCCAGGTAGGAGAGGATGTGGGGGTTGAGCACAGCGGCCTCCAGGAAACGGCTCCACAGAACAGCCAGCTGGGAGCAGAGCTGGCTCACGTCCCTGCTGATCTGCTCCGCTACCTTCTCATGGCCTTCCTGCAGCTGATGGAGACGGAGAGCGGTCAGATAAAAGAAATGTCTTTATAACAAACTGAATGCATTAGCCTTCCTTCCATTCTATTTCCTGCTAACATATGTATACCCATCAACAGTTAGTCAGTTAAGTTAGGCCAGTAGTAAACACTGGGCCATCATGCCAGCTCGCTTGAAAGATTTTTAGTCACCAACAAAACAATCATAATCATATCAATCCCCTTGAACTAATGGCTCATTAGCATTCTCTCAGATCAATCTACTATCCTGCATTATTGAAAAAAAAAGAGTTTCTTCTTAAGCATGAATGAATTCAAATTCCTCTGGAGCTATTGCGCCTTTCAATAAAAGATATAATTTATCAGCTACGGACATTTAGATTAAGCCATTACATTTGTTATTAACGGTGCATTGTGTTTGGAGCCATGCACCAACTCACACATGATACAGCAAACAAACAAAATCCTAACAGGAAAACATAGCAATGTGGTTGTAAAGTCAGTGCCCATCAAAAGACTGTTTGACATGTGGATGAATGAACATACCTGTAACTCTATTGTGAGCTGATTTAGCGTTTCTTCTACAGGCAGCACCTCTGTGGAAAGAGAAGTCATTTTTACAAAGACTAAGGATTTCATTACAGTGTGTACCAAGTGTTAAGGCACAGCAAATAAAAACAGAGTTGTTTATTTGATTTAGAAAAAAAAAATGTTGATACTAATTAGAACTGAACCTAAGACCAACTTACAATATTGAATAAAAACACAGATTTGTCAAATAAGCCGATAATCTTTTTTTGATTTAATTTCACTTAAATTACAAAAGGGTGAGAAAAGGACAACATTTAATTAATTGTCATAGGCCAAGAAATCAGAATGTGTACTATTAATCCAGTGGTCCTGTACTATTTTGTTTTATCTGATTGAAAAAAAATAAATAAGAAACAAGTTGCTGTTACATGAATCTACTGTGTAGCAGTTTAGTAAAGTGACTCTGCTGTGCATGACAGTTGAATAGCTTTTTCTCTGAAGAAATGAACAGGCTTCTCTTTGTGTTCTGGATGTGGTCTCCAAGCGACATTTTAACTTGTTCGGCTTAATGCTGTCTAATATTAAGAGACAATATTTAGAGACACAGAACACACATTGGTCTCTCTTCATTTCCAACCATTGTACTGGTGGAGTCGAGGGTGGGATCCACTTTGTCATATTATCTTGTCTTTGTGTTTGCTGTGTACGCCCTTAAGTTATAGCAACTACAGGGGGTAATAGGAGTATGACTCCCTATGACTAACCCTTGAACCAAATTATGGATTCCTCTTGGTTTGAACATTGAAAGTAGACATCTCAACAAAATATACAGCAAAGGTCAAGAACATTTTAATGCGGAAATGTTGTATATTAGCAAAATTCCCGTTTTTGAGGTTTTTACGGAGGGGTTTGTTCATATACCACTATTAACGTGATCTAAACATGGTTGAAAACAGCTGTTGACAGCATATACGGAGTGATATATATGGCATCCACAATTCCCTCTGTCAAAACCTTTGACTTTAACATGTCAACAAAGATTTCAGATTTCTGTTCTGCATATGTATGCACACAAGTGAAAAATCACCCAGCATACGTATATTGGTACTTTTACTTGCGTGAACAATACATACCTTACTCATATTGTATCTACACTCTTATTTAGTTTTAATGCAGGGTTTGCATATGCTCACCTAAGTCTAGTGGAGTCTGCTGGAGCTGTGGGATTTCCTTCGTCAGTGCAGTGTAGTAGGTGTGCAGGCCTCTGTAAGCCACCAACAGGAGGCGACAAAGCCTTCGGTGCCACGTGTGAGCTCTCTGCAGGCAGTTTTCACTGGGCACATAAAAGCTTCCCTGCAGAGAAGGAGACACAGAGGAAATGTCAGCCGCTATGTAGGTCAGTAGTCACCTCTCAGAAAACGGCCCTCCTTAATGACGGACACGCACACATTCTTGAACTTTATAGGTGCCACTGCAGCGGTTGTGCGGGCTTGTCACTGACCTCTTGTTAAAACGGGGCAAGATAATTCCTTGGAAGATCAAATGCGAGTTTAGACACAAATGGCCTCTAAACACAGCCTGCTGTGAGCTGTAAAACCAGATCAATATGTGAATGCTGCATAGGGAGGATGTGGCGCATCCCTGTTAAGCCTGTTAAAGTTCACAAGTGTGAGAAGTTGACCCAGAATCCTGCGTTTGTCTGGGGCATGATGAGTAGGAAAAACAAGAAATATGGAGTTTGTATGAACACTGACGGTCATTTATTTTGAGCTAAAATCATACAATAAAACATTCAACATGCCTCAGAGCTCAGAGTAGTAAGTCACTTGACGAAAAAGTAACATTTCAGGAAAAAGACAATAAAATCAGTCCTCTAGCTCAAGTACAATCTCTGTGCTAGCTTAATACGTTGTAATATGGACCATGTTTCCAGTAGATGGCTCTCTAACGATGCAGTAGAAATATTAACTGTATAGCAGCAGTGAAATTTAAGTTCCTGTTCAAACAGCTACAAATCATCAGAGCCTCGATGCCATAATCATGTCTCACATTTATCTTCCTGAAGAGCTAATCGCCCTCTACCCAAACAACTATCATTGTACACGTCAGCCATCATGATATGGAGCCAGAATGTGACCGACTGCCCTCGTCCGCTGGTCGCTGACCTGAGATAGGCTGCTGCCGAGCGAGTTCTTCCCATCACTGGGATGTTTTGGTAGCGCCGGTGGGGCTCTGAGCCTCCAAAGGCATGTGATGCCTGTGTATCTGGGGATGTACTGTAATTTGCCCCGAGCAAGCCACGTCTCCGGCCCTATCATCATACCTGCGTGCGCTCTGTAATTGCAACGGTGCAGTATACCCAAACCAGGAAGGAACATCTGTATGTTTACTTTCATAATTCTTTTTACCTTTATAGAGGCCTGCCTGGATCAGTCTGCGAGCGAAGGGCAGAGAAAAATAGCTATTTTTCAGTATGAACTAGTCATTATCCTAAAACCATAGATTCTCTCTGAGCTGACAATGCCTGGGAAGTGCCGGGCTTCTAAGTCACCTGACATGAGAGTTTCTTGCTTTTGTTTGCTGCTGTTGATGTGACTTTTACAGTTGACCGTCACAGTGTGTGGTGGTTTAAGCGTCCAATAACTGCTGCTGTTAAAGACGTTTTGCGCTGGTGGAGAAGAGCTTTTCAAAGGACAATATATTTGACAGGATTTTTGAGTTTTATCTTTCGAGCCATGTTTTTATTTCCACCCAAAAGACCAAACATTCTCAGGTGTCTCACTTCTGACAGCCTCACTTTCCTCTCAAAATATCCTTTTATGACACGGAGGGAACTTTTTTGCTTCCTTTTGAGATGTAACAGCTGATATCAATGGAAATGTACGAAGTGAATTGTTTTGTTTCGAAATAGCAACATCTCACTTAACACGAACGCCGTGGTGTTAAGGGGGGAAAGTGATGAAAACACAGCGTAGCCGCAGGTGAAAGGCTCTAAATAAATAAAAGTGAAGGAGGAGGCGGCATCCTGTGCAGATTTCACCTGCAGCTATGTGGTACGTGGCGCTTGTGAGCAGAACTCATTACCGTGATCAAACGAAACCCCCCCGCTTGGCTAAACGCAGAGCTTATTAAAGTGCCCAGCCAGGGGTGGGAGTAAAATCCAGGAGGAGGAGGGTGGGGGGGCGACCAGGACGCTCATTAAGATTTACAGTGTAGACTGTGACGTCTGCAGAGATGGATGTTATAAAGAGAGAGGGAAAAATGGAACGGTTTTACAGCTGAACACGAGTTGGAATAATTGGCAAACACAAGAGAAAGCCAGAGATGAGAGATCATTTTGATGGCTACATCAAAAATCCCAGTTCAGAAAAAGGAAGAAAAGAAGTTTTTTCACATGGGCCTGAGCTGACTCCCAAAGCCATAGTTCTTATACCCTCAGAGCAGGTTTTCAGAACAAAATTACTCACATCTGTCATCAATGACATCTGTAGACACACTAAATCTGCTTGATTTTGTGTCCCAAATCCATGCTAGTTATTCTGCACAGTAGCTATTACATGCTAATCATCACAGTGTGCCGTTTTATCAGTTACTATACAAAAAAACCTTAATTAAACATACAACATAATTTTATGCAATACAGAAATTGTTTGGTTGTCAATTAAAGCGTAGTAAAGCAGTTCCTTTATTTAATTTGTGCATTGCATTGTAGGAAAATGGTACACATGGATAAATAACCCATTCAAAAAAACACATTGACTTTGAGACGAGGTTAACGGAAGTGCAAAGTGCATTTCGTATTACCATATTTCCCCAAAATAATAAACTGTACTTTTAACTCAAGATCTATTTCAAATACAGTTTAATGTTGTTGCAGTACTGTATGTAGTACTGAACTGGGATACAGCTCATAGTAGAAAAGAATGTTTTGGCCAAACATGAAAGACAAAATCTGATCATAAAAATATTGTTCACCAGAAGACACTTTGGTTTCAAACCAGTCAATGCAAAGACGATCAGACTACGTGCAAAAAAAAATAAAAAATTATGCAATATAGAGATTTTCCAGATGCTACTACTTGAGCAACTCAGCACTGAAGGAAATGGTACTGTATGCTTAAGTGTTTAAAGGAAAGTAAAATAATTAAATTCCTGTTAAGTAAAACATATATAATCATGATTAATAATTATGATAACAGTAATTGGGATCATCGTTTCTGTCATCATGAAGTTTGACTGTACTGTAAATGAGCACAGAGACATGGGGGGGGGGGCTACAACACTACACCATCATTTCCAGGGAGAGCTGCTATCACTTCCAGATGCTAAGCCTGGAGCCTACATGCCTGGGCAGGTGGGTTAATCAGATATTATGAAAAGCCACAGTGCAGCACAGTAATAATCTCTGTGCTGGCCTCTGGTCTTTAAGCCTTAAGACTCCACGGAGCCCCAACAAATGGCCGATTCTGAGGGACAGACAAGTCCAGGATCAGTAATCCAGATCAGAATGACTGTGCCCAGCTCTTAGGCTGAATCCTGCTGCTTCTGGATGGCATGCCAAAACAAATCACAACTAAATCCATCGGCCTCTGTCCCTAAACCGTGATCACATTTACATCATCACTTGGCATTTTATCTGCTTGCTTACAAAAAGGGAACGACCAGCTGTACAGGGACAACGCCCGGCTCATTTTGGGCTGTTTTCAGCTTTGTGAGACAAAAATGGGCTTTTCGCTGTTCATGGCTTTTCTATTTGAACGTGGCTGAACTGCTAAAGGTTAACATACCTCAGAGATGACAGGCTTGCAGTAGCCAGCTCCGAATACAAGGTTCTCTACAGACATGGCAGATGGGTCGCTCGTGCTCTCTGGCGAGCCCTTCCCCAGCCAGGAGCCCTTCCCAGTACGTGCAAAGCTGCAGAGAGAACAGGGAGGACACATGCAGGGACAACCATTAGTGCGCACGTGCGTGAGGGGAAGACAGGACAAGCTGAGGGACGGGAGCTGCTACTGTTCCAATCAATCAAGTGCTGCGGTAATCTATGTAATGCATGGCTAAATGCTTAGCCTATGATATTGACAGCTGAATTCATCAGATAAGTGTTTGGAAAACTATGCATTCAAGCAGCTAGCAGACACACTTGTAATTGTGACTGTGGAAAACAAAGAAGCCGTCCCTGTAGTACATTCTCTTGAGCACCGCTGCTCCTGGTATTCTGGATGAGATTGCAATTATAGTTTACGCTCAAAAACTCTAAATCTCTCCAGTGTAAACAGTCCTATAATTCAATCTACAAAAAAGCCTCATTCCTTATTCACTAAATCCAGTCCCTGAACAACACTTTTCCAATCATAGCTTAGGCCTGCTGTGCCTAGCTGTTTGCTATCAAGCTTTGGGTTTGTCAAAATGCCAAATTAGTGTTTATGGCTCTATAGTAAGAGCCAACCCAATGGATCTGCTCTAGCATTGGCTGCCTAGCATATCTGGCTAAATAGACAACCTTAACTGGCCATTTTAAAGAATGACATTAAATTCCCTGAGTCCGCAGTGTTGTATTTCCTCTAGCGTTAGAAAGCTGGTCATGGATGCTATCTAAGTTTTTAGCATTAGTTGCTTATTCTCTCTGGACATTTGGAGGAAATTTACAGTCAAGCAACTGAGCTAGCTTGAGCTGCCGTGTTCAGCTAAATACAGTAACTGAAATACTAAATAACTGAGCGCTACTTCCAAGACCACAAGAGTGCATTATTTACGAGCTAGGCTACATTGTTTTAAGAATGTGATTCAAAACTATACGTGGTCATGGATGCTATTAGAAATATTAGCTAACATTAGCAGTTTGTTTTCTTTTACTTTAGCTGATGTGATGTGTTTCTCTGCTCTAGCATATGCTGCCTAGCATGTTTGGATAAATATATAGTAGTAACTGAGCATTTTCCAAGACCAAGGAGCCCATTATCGACTACTTAGGTTACAACCATTAGTAAGGTTATCAGCTAATTTTACAAAAAAACAATTATGTTCAAGACACTGTGTAGTATTTCCCTTTAGGAGGCTGGCCATGGATGCTTTCTCAGTTCTTAGCTTGTCCCATCTTTACTGGATTTGGTGAAATTTACACTGCAGCAACCAAGCTGACATGAGCTGCCTAGCATGTACGGCTAAATTACTAAAGAGTTACTAGTAAATAAGAGAGTACATTTAATTACTTCCAAAACCGAACCGAAGAGTACATTATTGACTAACTAGGTTACATCCATCAATAAGGTGACCATTTACATAATAAAAATGTACGTTTAAGACGATACATCCACTGTGTATACCTATTGTTAGAAAGTTGATCATGGATGCTTTCTCAGTTTTTAGCTAAGCAGCCTGTCCTCTCTCTACTGGATTTGGAGAAATGTACAATCCACCAACCCAACAAAAAGTTGTCTAGTTGCCTAGCTAGTTTGGCTAAATGAACAGTGCTAACAGAGCATTACTTCAAAGACCAAAGATACATAATTGACTTACTAGGTTTGAGCCATTAGTGAGGTTACAGGTAACTTACAGACACAGTGTAGTACGTAGTTCCTTACTGTGAAAAAGCTTGTCATGGATGCTATCTGAGTTTTCAGGTAACGTACGAGGTGCTTGTTCTCTATCTACTGGATTTCGGGCAAAGCAACCCAGCTAGCATTTGCTGCCAAGCATCTTCAACTAAAAATACAGTAACTGAGGATTACTTCCAAGACTGTGGAGAACATTATTGACTAACTAAGTTACACGCATTAGTAAGGGTATTGGTTACATTTTCTTAAAATTTGAGTTCAAGACTATACATCCACTGTGTAGGCTAGTACTCCCCTACTGTTAGAGCTAGCCATAGATGCTATGAGTTTTTAGCTAATGTTAACCAACATAACATAGGGTTACATCACATTTGTGATACATATGAGTTCGTCCTGAACTTAAATTTGTATTGTACCTTATACTGCTCGGAAATACGAACAAGTATATAACGTAGGGGGGCAAACCTGGTTATATTATAAAGAAATAACAGCCTGATATGGCACTTTCCGTTTCATGCTTATAGAACTACGTAGCTACTTACAAGAACACTGCTTTTTCGTTATGTTTTCTACATGGATCATCAACTGGTGAGGTTGCTGACATATTGCCTTAGCCTGTAGCTTTAGCCCTAGTCTTTATGGATCAGGTTTAGAACTCTATAACAACACAATTCAGCTGGAAACAAAACAATTAGGCCAGTGGCTAAGTTTGTATCCCGCTCATGGACCTAATATTATTTTAGCAAAAAACTGATTCATATTCATAGTTATGTAAATTCAATGTCTCTCAAAGGTAAAAAAAAAAAAAAAAAAAAAAACCCATCCACATCTTTCAGATG
>OMLP01002817.1:8816-25445 GCA_900302685.1 Spondyliosoma cantharus | reverse complement strand
TGATGTAAGGCAACCAGTGAAGCATGTATGGAGACAGAAATGACGGACAGGTGGAAGTAGTCGAACATGACAGGGACGTGGTGGTGGAGGCCTCTCCGCGGGTGGAAGTGGAGGCTGAGGGTCCGACTGCTGATCAGCGGGACCGTCACTATCTCTGCCAGCCTGAGGGATGGAAGAAGAGCCACAGATGTCACACTAAATCACAAGTGCCAAGTCTACTTGCTGTGATCTGAGGAGCTCTAGTTTGTGGTATTTTCCCCATCTTTAACACTTACTCCAACTGAACAGTACACTTCTGACATTGGAAAGAGTAATCTCAAGCAACAAATATTAAATCAACAAGCAACACAGCCAACATAAATTGAACAAAATCTGAAAATAGATAGACAGTTAAACTGGGACTATATTCCAGTGTCACAGTGGTGACTACAAAGGCTACTGATTCATTAAATGCAAATGAAGTGATTTTATGGCACATAATAAAAAGTAATGTTGGAATGTATCTATTACATCTAACCCTGGAGAGTCTCTACCTTGGTTTGAAACGGCAGCTCTCTTTATGGAGGTGGATGGAGAAAAGTGTCCAAGACTGTTTAAAAGATGTCTGCGATGCCAACTGCTGCTCACCAGTAATCTAACATCATTATTAAGTACATTGTTCCCACAGCTATAAATGAAAGAGTTGGAAATGGAGAACTAGAAATATTCTATAGTCATGCAGACTAAAAAGGCGACCAGAGTCCATGCTATGAGAAGGAGCTCCATAATTCAGTCCTGTTATGACCCTGGGTCATTATTTTGTGTATATGTGATGCTGCTCTGTCCCTTCCCTCCAAGTGTGTGTGAGCAGTCTACTCTGAGTGTGTGTGTGGTGTGTGTGAGTGATTGATAGCAGGTTGGACCTGCTGATTGGCTTGAGCCGCCTGATTGCTGCCCTAGGATTGGCCAGAGTGAAGAGAGGAGCCTTTTTGAAGCACCGGTTCACTGCAGTCTTCCACCAATTCACCCACATCCAACTCGGACTAGTGTTTAGCTTGCCTAGTGTTTTGTGTTTGTGTAATCCAGTGAAATCTACAATCTGAGCACTTGTGAATAAGTAAACTGTTTGGTAGCCCAGTAGGAAGGAGAAGCCTTTTCGTTAACCCTTTCTCTCCTGTTTTTCCTTATTTAGGAGCTAGGTAAGATTTTGTCTTTTTGTTAATACTTTTGATTTGGATAGGGAAAGTAGGAAGATAGATGCTTTTGTTTGTTGTTTTGGCCTTCACTCCCTCTGACGCAAAAATAAAAATGCTACCTTAAATATAAATTCCTGTGACACTGGCCTTCTTAGGAGTGGGAAGAATGGGGACAAGCACATCATGTTATGTCTCTGATTCCCCCAGACCAGGGGTCTAACAGTCCCATGTAGCACTGACAAGCACTATAATCACACAGGTATGACAAAAAACATGAAATAACAGTTTCAACACAAAAACACAACACTAACTCCTCTCGACTAATGTGCAGCTGCTGGACGATAAAAAGAGCAGTGCCCCGACAAAAATGGCACCTTTTAGCATGCATGCTAATGCAAAGTACCCATTTCTTCTTCTTTTAGACCCGAGCAAACAGACAAATCACAGCATTCATGTATTGCTCGCACAAACGTTGTGATCAGGTGCTTAAAGAGGTGGCTATGAGCCAAAGGACATAATAGCCCTTATTCATGCCTAGTTTGCATTCTCACTCTTGCATAAAAGCTGCACAAGGGGAAAGTCAAGCATTCTCTCCCTCTCTCAAACACACACACACACACACACACACACACACAAAGCTGTTAAAAAACCTACTGCTGCTCATTGTCGGTGAAATGAAGATCCAGCTTCAACTGAAAGTCCACCTCACTCAAGGCTTCCTCCACCTGCAAAACATGGGTAGATTTGTTAATGGACATCATTCTCTCCCCTCAGTTTGTTTTTTACATAGACTGTCAAGCGTTTTTTGCAGTTTTGTTGTCATTGGGATGACAGCACATCCAACATGTCATTTTCCTTCTGTGTGACATTCATCTCAACATGAATACTTTATCAATGCAAAACAACAGCAACCAACAGTGACCAAGAGGTATATGAGGGACATTTACAGAATCAGCCCATTCTCACATCCAGTGCGTCATATGGTCTGTGGCCCAATCAAGCCTATAAGGTGCCAGGCTTTGAGGCCAACCATGGTAGTGGCCAAACTGTGTAATAATTCAATTAATTATTGTGTAATCAATCATTGCTCTCCTCTGTCACCACAGTGGAGCTCAGGCTCCACTTGGCGATGCCTCAGGTTTTTTTCCTCAAAATGGCAAATTTTCCTCACTTGAATCGAGGGTCTAAGGACAGAGGATGTCGTTCACTTGTACAGATTGTGAAGCCCATTGTGGCAATGTGATTGTGATTTTGGGCTATATGAATAAAAATGAATTGATTTCAATGGATTTTTTCGAATAACAATGTCATGTGATGAACAAAAAAAGACTTCTTCTGATAAGCTTATATTGTGAAAGAAGTGGCGGTGAATACATTCTTTGGAGCGCCATGCCTGCTAAATGACTCGTTTAGCTAGTGTGTCCGCTCTATGGACCCCACAATGTGGAGAATCCAGGTAATTTTATAGCCTGAAAGCTTAGCTTTTTCGGTTTCACGCGTCACTGAGCAGCTTTCATAGAACTGAACCTTGCTCTGTCTTCGAAGTTGTATCAGGATTTTAAATGTTGTGGCCCAATGCTTCAAACTATGAAACTATGAAAAAGGTACCCCTCTATCATCACTTCCGGAGGTGTCTCTCTAGTGTAGTAGTATAAAGATCAAGAAAGTCTATGTCGCCAGGATGAGTCCCTTTTAAGTTCTGTTCATAACCAAATGTGTTTTCTCTAACCTAACCAAGTAGTTTAGCTGCCTAAATCTAACCTCAAAAGGTTAAAGGTAAAGTTCATCTAAATATAAAAATTCCGTCCTTATACTCACCCCACGCCAATAGAAAGTCTGGGTGAAGTTTTGTCGCCCCCAAAACATTTCTGCAGTTTCAAAGCAAAACAGCTTTGCAGTATTTCTCTTGCATAATTGAAGTAGATGGGGACCATGTTATTTACAACATTCTTTGAAGCTGAAATCGTAAGCTACGTTAAGGAAGTAAATAACATCTTTTCAAATCAATTTGGGATCTCTGGGCTTCTTAAGACTTCTATTACACCGAACGAGCTGTAGGGAGCCATTTTATGTTTGTTATCTCTTTATGTCCCATCCACCTCAGTTGTTTAGGAGAATGCTGCAATGTTGTTTCACTGTGGCGCTCCAGAAATGTTTTGTGGAAACTTCACGCTACTTTCCATCAGCATCGGGGTGAGTAGATAATGACTGAATTGTCATTTCTGAGTGAAGATTCAAGATTCAAGAAGCTTTGTTTATCCTGAGGGAAATTGCTGTGCAACAGTTTCAATACAAAGGTGGGAAAGTAATACAGGGTTAGAGTAAAAATAAGCTAACATAAAATAAAGTAATAATAAAATAAGGCTAACTTAACATGAATCAGACAAGTAACTAAATGTAACAAAATGTAACAAAAATTGCAGTAAAACGTAGGTATATACAATATACAACAATACGCACAGTGCAGTTTAGCAGCATACACTGAAATAAAATAAGTACAAACTAAATAAGTCATAAGGAGCGATTGGGTAAAGTGGTAACAGTGGTAAAAGTGAGAGCAACTGTTGCTGGCTGCCGCTCGACACAGCGCCGGAACCGGAGTGAAACTCTCCTTTTACAGTCCAGAGCTCATAGGCTAATATGTGAAATGTTTCTCAAATGAGAAAATGACAGTGAAAGTGTAACCGGATTTTGCCTATTTATTATTATTATTGTTGGGAGTAAGGAGTGAGAACACGTTGACAGTATACAGTGGGGTCTATGAATACTGTTATTTGCCATGGAACCTGACGTGACCCGTGTTCTTTGCAATGCTGATTTAGTCACTTCAGAGTTCTTGTTAATGAAGTGTTTATTTTCTCTGTGAGGCAGACAAACTGTAGGCCTGCCTGTCTTTTAATGTGATGTAGGCTGAACGGAATTGAATTAGCCGGCGTTCGAAGTGCCACAGACCATCGAGGCTTACGGAAAATAAAGAGCTCCTATTCAAATTTAGAAAAAACAAAGGCGAGGTGGAAAAAACAAAAGGTGAGAGCAAACTACAAAGGCGGTGCACCGAGTTTAGTCTTTGAAGGTGTTGCTAATTATAATAAAGAGTAGACGGAGCTCTTCCCCTCTTTCTCCTTACATTTGCCTGAAACACACACACGCACACACACACATGCTGTACGGTTAGACTACAAATCTTTGCAGTTCTGTCCGGGTATTGAAGTTGTGATTGATTAAGCATACATATGGGTGTACACGGGGGAAAACGAGGGGCTATTTTTGCCCATGCTATCTGTGGCTGCGGGCGGCAGATAACCTCCTGAAGGTTAATGAGTGGGGAGCCTGCGGGAGAGCTTACAGCTAAAATCCGACATGCCTTAAGGCTCCTCTGTCTCCACACCTCCATACGAATGTCTAAATTTAATGAAAACTTCTAAATTTAGGACTTGTGCGGAGTCATGTGAGATTTAATATTCACATTTTGGACTGAAGCAGGGATCCTTCCACAGTATTCCAGGCATCGGTACCGCAGACATACGTCAGAGAGCAGCTCAGAGGGTAAAGTCATGTGTGCGAGCCATGGCTATCACATGGACGATTAGCTTCGAGCGGGGACATCTTCAGCCCCCCCCCTCCCCCGGCCCGGGCCTGTCTCATTGCTGTCACCACTGATCAATTTTGAGCTCTGGTGGCTCCCAACAACAAAAAACAGGTAGAAAACGTACGTGAAAGCGTAAAGGACAGTACATCAATAACTGTCAGGCAGGTTTACATACCTGCTCATTTCAGCTGAACACGGGCAATTTACATGTGTCTCTGAATTAAAGCACATTAACTCCAAGAGGCAGGCTGTAGTAGTCAGTAATCCTCAGACAGTGAGTTATTTTTCAAAAGGGGGATTAACATCACGACCCTATTTGCTTTTTGGTTGTGAGGGCCTGCCTTAGTCCTTTTGGAGCCCCAGGCACTGTTTTGAAAAAAAGAAAACTTGGTAACCACAGTGACTTTACAACTACAGCGTCAATTGCTAAGATTTCTTTCCTTTGAGAGGCGCTTTAAAGGATAACTTCACCTAAAAATAAAAATGCAGTTATCTACTCACCCCCATGCTGATGGAAAGACGAGCAAGGTTTCACAGTCCACAAAACATTTCTGGAGCTTCAAAGCAAAACGGTGTTGCACAGTCTCCTAAACAACAGAATCAGCTGGGGAAAACACAACTGAAAAAACCGAAGGGATGGCTACATACAGCTCATCCGGCATGAACCAAGTCTCTGGAGGTTCTGGTAGATTCCAAACTGATTTGAAAAGACGTAATTTACACGTGCTTGAGCTTGTGCATCCTCTCCAGACGGGTGCATGCTAACGCTTTTAGCTTAGCAGCTACAGCAAAGATTTCCGGCTTTAGAAAGGGTAAACATAACGTCATTTCAAATAAATTTTGGATCTCTGGGCTTCTGGAGACTTGGATTACACCTGGTGAGCTTTATTGAGCTTTCAGTTGTTTTTCATGTTTTTAAACAAGTCTCCATCTACTTCAAGACGCAGAAGTTTTTTGTGGCCTATGAAACCTGATGACTACATTTTGGGTGAACTTATCCCGAGCGGTTTCACTTTCGTGAAGAGCTCACCAACTCATCAATTTTCTCATGAATATATTTGCTACAGTTTCTGCACTTTGCCGGGGGAGGGGCTGTGCCGTGTGTGTGAGGCACAACAATCGATAGTTCTCAGTCTGCAGGTCAGACTCTGAACCCTCTCCAGAAGCTTCAAAGATAACTCTGAGAGGGTACAAGATGATTAACAGGACGGAATAAAAAGGGACACAAACAAATTTCGGCTAAACATTTATCATCTTGTCTGTTTTACGCTGGTAAAACCTGTATTTTCCAGATTAAATAAAACTGTCATGGAAATATCACTTTTAAGTTGAAGTGCTCAGAGCAGCACTCACAGCCCAATACACAATCATTATGGTAAGATGCTGAAAACAGGAGAAAATAGATGAGAATAAAAAAGTGATATATATGTCTGTAAAGGTGACCCCAAGTGCAATTGCAAAGCCCTTGTAGACAGCTGTATTGTTCAAAATAGAGGCTTAACAAAACTCTGTTTAAGACTACATAATCACATGACACACATTAGCATCAGAAGTGTTTTTTTTTCTTTAATGGGATTTCTGGTTTGTATCACCATGTCTGCTTTGTCCTGTTGTCCTTACTTTTTTTTTTTTCTGTACAACTTGTATCAATACTGTGCCATCCATTTTGTGTCACATACAGCCTGCTATCACTCCCTGCTTCACTTTGTAGTTAAACCCTCTCGCATCATTTCTTGAAGAGCCCCTCGAGTGCGATAGCATAAAGAGCGGGTCCAAGTCAGGGGGTGGTTGACAATGAGACCCATACACTTCTCTCCAGGAGACCAGGATTTGCATCACATGAGTGTCGAGGAGTCTAGAATGATTTGTCTTTAAGTTATGTTATGTAAGTAAATTACATAATGTAAGCTATTATCATTCATCATTATTTTAACAAACAGCATCTCAACATTAATAACTGTCCACAAGACATGTGTGAAATGTTTGTCAGCAAGCGTTTTTTGGAAATTCTAACCAGATACTGTTGATATGTATTACTGCTTACTTCACCACAGGGTCATAGTTTGACACTTAAGGTCGCCGACCACGCTGCTGTCTATGACGAGTTTGGAGTGTGAATATGTTGGTTAAAGAAGAGATAAATAATAGTGGCTATTCTCAATACTTTGCGAGTCAGCACATTCAAATTGCTCCTTCAGGCCACTCATTTCCTGTAAACTAGCTCTGGGAAACAACTCCAACTAAATGAATCTGCTGAATGTACGGGCAAGAGATTTAGCAATGGTACAGGTCTATTTGACAAGAACCATCAGCTCACAGACATTTCAAGCCTTTGTTAGCAGATGACAGAGCTGTATTACTATTCCATTATCCAGCATGATGATACGACTTTATTACATAGTTACGTTAGGTTTCTGCTTTAATTAACTGGATTAAAGCTCCGTTATGAAAGGGATTATTTGTGTCTGATGGCAGGCGAGGGGACCACAAACTTGTGTAGGAGAGAACGGTGGGTGATTAAATGCATTAATTAATGACCATTTAATCTATGTAACCATTATACAGTTGCTTTCACTGCAATTATCTGTCATGAGTTTCATAGCCAAGCCACTGACAAAAAATAATTATCTTTCTATGTGCTTCGACAGGATGTTTGTGTGTACAGAAAATGTCACCAGCATGACTCACCCTTTCTCCGTCCAATAGCAGGTGGACTTTGAAGATCATGCAGTCATTCACCGTAATCTCCTCATTTCTGTAGAGGATCTGAAATATCCGGCTGAACGCAGTGCCGTCGTATACTCCCGCAGAGCTGAAGCTGCATTCTCCTGATGAGGGACACAAGAACAACAACAACAACATACACAATAACTATCAGCTTGTTGCAGCAGAATCACTGATTCATCGAAACCACAACAGTCTGCTTTGTCACAACATGCAGAGATTTTATGATGCAGAACTGAACTAAACATAAATGTTTAATTGTCTCAGGAATACACTGTTTTTGCATAACGAGAGATAAATTAGGCTTCTGATCTGGCAAATGCGTTGCCTGATATTGGCAGTATGTGCTCAGATTTGCGAACATGTACACGGATATGAAAATGCATAATGAGTGACCTGACATTTGCAAATGTTTACAGAGACTGGTGAGGGATCTAAGTGTTTATACCTGCAAACATGTGCTCAGACCTGTGAACATGTGTCCACTTTTGAGAAACTGTATTTATATTACAGTTTTAAAAAAAAACAATCTAATAATAATATGATAATACAAATACATATCTTAATAATACAATAATCATTATTCATGTCTCTTCTAACTCATGTTCAATGTCCCTGCATTTCAATTTGTATGATATGATATGAAATCAGGCTAATATGCTGTAGTGAACATTGAGTGAGCCATTAAAACATTATGGCACAATGCATCAAATGAGTTATAAATGTTAGTATTAGAACTTTATGTGCAACAAGCACAGTCATCCATTCAGTCTGCTTGTACACACACAGGTGAATATACATACAGAGATGCCTCCAAAATATAATATATATTCAACTATGTCACTCATGTTAGTAGCTTCTAAAAACCAGTTCCACATTTTGGCAAATAGACCTATTCTCTGTCTTGCTGTGAGTTAGATGAGAAAAGATACGACAGCCAGCAGCTGATTAGCTTAGCTTTGGATAATGACTGTAAGCAGAGGGAAACTGGGGCTCTGTCCAAACATTGCAAAATCTGCCTACCAGCACTTCTAAGTTCACTAATTAAAATGCGCGTCGTGTGTGTATAATCAAAGAGTAAAAATGAACAGTTACAGTTTCACGAAGAGAAATGTAGCGCACCTTGCCACAAAACAGTGTGGTGCATTAATCCCTGTGAAACTGCAACTCTGTCGTTCTTATATTAAACAAACACAATAAAATGATATACTTCACAATTAGTGAGATTTAGTGGTGGTAGCTGCTGCAGTGTTTATACAAAAACTAAGCTGGTGGTTGCTGTTGCACCCCCAATCGTGAGTGAGAATCTATTTTGTTGGATATGCATAATGTGCTTCTCAGTAATGAGTACTGCATGCATAATATTTTTCTATCTGATATTCAACATTAGGTACTCTTCATTTACAGTAAATAAACAATGAAAATAAGATTAACATAAGGAATACATAGCCAGCTAGTCGATTTTGACAATTTTAACCCCATCTTTAAGTGGCCACCCAAAACTTTTCAGTGGCCCCTCCTGTATTCAGATCTCTGGAGGGGCTGGCTGGCCGCAGCTTCTTATTTAGCATACACAATTTTCGTTCATTCCTGTTGAGTCGGAGGAATTTGTGGATTCAGCAGCAAGATACACAAACAGAGGTTTACAATGAGTTCAACTTTAGTGAACCCTGACCTGCTAACTGGTGACGCTGAAAAAAAAAAATAGCATTTATAGGACAGGGTGCTGGGGAATCTCAAATGGAGGAATCTATTGTAGCATATTATGTCACCCCCTCTGTCAAGTATAAACCGCTCCACAACAAAGACATACTGTAGTTCGTAGACATGAGTTGATAGTACACGTCTTTTGTACTGACCATAATATTCTCCCACAAGAAAACCTTTCCGATTGAACTAAATTGTGTCCAGTGGTGAACAAAATCCCAGGGGGGGAGTGAGAGGATCAGTATAGAGGAAATAAAGAGAACCTGCAGGAGCTATCGATGAGTGCTAAACCAGCCAGTCACTGAGGTATGGTTGTACAGCAACTCACTAGACTGCAGCAGATCACAACCAGACCTGCGTATCGTCCATAACAACTTTACCTGGTGCGACCACACCTTACCTTGGCATGAAAGCATGCAAGTGTCGTTCCATAAAATGTTGAAATATTTTTGTACTATAGAGTAACTTGTTGCAGATGTACAACATTACATTTAATGAGGTTTTAATACCCTGTAGTATCACAGTATTTTTTTTTGTTTAACTACTTTCAGACTCACTATAAATAAAGTTAAATCAATTACATTAAATATAGCAAAATGTTCATAATACTGCAGACTGATTACAACCACTACACTTACAGATCTGACTCTCTCATTCTCTGTATCAAGTGCTCTGTGATGTAGTGCTACAGAAACAGGGTGCACAGAGCCAGGAGTACATCTAAATGTAAACACATCTTCACGGTCAGGAAGGACCTGACTATTTGGATTTTATGCACAGGAAATGAGCGCACACGTTTATGCGTGAAACTGTGTCTACCCATGATGATAAATGGGACCAAAACTTCCAGCGCTTTTGTCTGTGACATGATGGTTGTTGACTCTCTGCTGCTGGCACGCTCTCCCTGGCAGGGCAGCAGTCGCCAAGTCAGAGCCGCGGTCCAGCTGCGAGCCGTGAGAGGTCTTTGAAGGCCCCTGCTGAGGTTGTGCTCTTTTCTGCCTCATTCTTACTCTCCCTCTCTCCGCAGGCCTCCTCCTGATAACGCTGTCACTACTTGCAGCATCAAGCAGCATCAAGCAGCCCCAGCCAGGATGACAGATGTGTTTGAGCGTGACTGTTGTCAAAGACTTGGTGGATGTGTGCCGGAGACGGCGTAATCCCTCCGGGTATGTACTGTATGTGAAGAAGTTGTATCTCTATGTCAGCACTGTCGCCTCGCAGTCAGACGAATGCAACTTTGATGTTTTTTGTTTTAAACATGCCTCCTTGTGCTTTGCTCGGGCCTACTCCCACCGTCTAAAGACACACAAGCTGGGTGGATTAGAGGCTCTAAACTGGTCGCAGGAATATAGGCATATATGGTCGTCTGTGTGTTTGACCCACAAAGGACTCGTGATCTCCCCGAGAGGCTTCCATGCTGCCTCTCCTGTGCTCGGGGGGCCTTTTCCTGTGGCCGAAATCACTAAATCAATGAGTTGCTGCAGTTGTCCTTCGCTGCTTTCACACACATGCTGTACTGTCATTGAATGGCAGTTTGTTTAACAGGATTGATTAAGTGTTACAATTTGAACCAAGGGAGTAGAGGTGATAAGACCTTGATAAGAGAGCTGTTTTGTTAAGGTCTCTGCTTTGACAGTGATAGCGATGTGGCTTGCATACATGGGATGGCAGGAAATAGAGAGCAGCACCTGTACAATGTAAGACAATTCAAAACAACTGTGAGTTATACTTCTGTAAATCATATACTGTTGAGACAGAAAGGAATTCTCACAGATTTTCCACCTCAAACTGCAGTATGTTTTTTTGAGGTTCTATGGTCACAAGATACATTTACAGAATACATAATAAATAGTACACAAGCGCAAATACAGAAGATCAGGTCAGTCAAGCAGCAATCTTTATCCCAAGTTTGCTAACATTAGCCAACATACTGTGAGTGACTGATCATACCTGACCAAGTACAGCTGTAGTTACAACGAGGTTGTTTATTTTGCTTATGTATCCAACCTATTTGTAACATAGGAAATACTGTATGTTATTTAGTAATGTATAAATATGTTTGAGTGGCTTAATGTCTATGGAAACCCATTTCTGCAAGGAAAAGACAAAAACAAGCAACCTAAAAATAAAATTATAATAATAACAAACCACCTGCCTGCTTAATCATTATATTGCCACATAAAGGGGATCCTGGTAGCAACCCTCAAATAAATCGGGTTGCTTCACTTTACTTACAAAAGCTTTTGTTTCTGGGAAGCCCAATATAGAGTTTACAAATGCAAATCAAAAACATGGGAGTGCCAGGTGACACTGTGACCAGACTAGTTAAAAAGTAGAAGATGGATGAGAGGACAATCCTGAGGGAGTTACTCATGGAGAGAAAAGTTTGTGTGAAATGTGAGAACTGTTTTCAATGTGTCCATGCACAGCAAATTTTAAGATAATCAAAATTACAAGTTAGAGGTTTCTGTGGTTATCTTGGAACTGTCCTTGTGCTGGTTGCACAAAATATGTCCAGTGGACCTCCCATTCATAACTGTGGCCTGACAGTATGCAACGTCAAAAACACGTCAAAAAACATATAGGTTGAACTTTTTACGACTGACATTTATGTTTAGGCAGCAACTGCTAGTGGTTGCAATCATGGCAGCAGCAAAGGAGGAAGTCAGTTGAAGTAGTATAAAACGCGACATGTCCACGTAGGAAGGGGGCTGGGGACAGATGGTCAGGTTAAACAAGCACAGGAGACTGCTGCTCGTGTCCAGCATACAAAATGTCAACAGTGAGTTATTTTAACTGAGTAACGCAGTTAAGTTACGTCATACGTACATGAAATAAGTGAGGTTACGTTCATAATGTGGTTATTTTAAGCCAAACCACACTGTTTTCCTAAACATAACCAAATAGTTTAAGTGCCTATACCTAGCCAAACTGCAAGCTAAAACGAATGTCTGGTATATCTGATGCTACACTGCAGCGGTCATGATGATGGCAATCAACCTATTCAGTTGTTTAGGTATGAGGATGTTTTGGATGGAACAGATACCTGCTGTGTTCAGATGGCTGTAAAGAGTGTAAGCAGAGTAAAGGAAAAGCCTTCAGCATAGACTACTATCTATCTTAGTGACAGAGCTGTCACCTGGTAACAATCATTCATCAACTTTTACGTATGTATGGCTTTAGCATTAGCATTTATATCATATTTGGTAGAAACTTTTTGTCTGTTTGAGCACATATCACAGGTCAGCTGGTTGAAAAACCCAATAAAAGTGAAAAGAAAAACATGTAAACAGGCATTTATGTGATTTTAATAAATGTGTATAGATTTGCAGTTACCAAATGTGTGTTCTGAGCTGTCAAGTTGTTTAATGCAAGCAAAGCACACTCATTCTTGGTACGAAGACTGCAGTGCACCACCTGACTGGCATTGCTACACCCTCTACCAAGACTCTCTTCTTCACTAGAGCCCATTATTTTAAATAGCTAATTAAGTACCTTGCTTAAGAGTACATTCAAGAATGTAAAACAGTAAGTTCAGTTGCCCTTTGACTTTGCACTTCTAGACATGAACGAAATCTTATAATGACGACAACATAGAAAACGTGCAGAAATTCAGACTTAAGAGACGAGTTAAAAATGGCTTATTCAGAATATACTTATTCAAAATTTAGATTTGCTAATTCAAAAGTGATGATTTTTAAAGTCAGCATTATGGCATAAGAAGACAAATTTGATCTTATCATGAATAACAAACAATTTGTCTTCAGACCTGAAAGTAGTATGCCAACACTGTCAAGATATTTTGCAATGTTTCATATTATTTCCACGCTCTTCTTGCTCTTGTTGGATATAAATGTGTTTGGGATAGATTTTAGTGCTCTTATTCATGTTTCAGTGAATTATTTCTCACTCATGTTATAGCAGAAATACATCAAACCCACCCTGTTCGACATTTTTGGTGGACTGCAGTTCTTACAGGTGTTGGGGAGTTATCACATCCTGCACATTAAAAATCCACTGAAATGCCCTTAAGCTTTTGCTACGGTGAGTCTGCGCTGGAAATAATCTGCTTACAGCCTCTGGTGCTCTACATCTGCTGTGTGTGTGTGTGTGTGTGTGTGTGTGTGTGTGTCTGAGTATGTGTGCTCGTCTTAGTCACTCCCTATCACTAAAACACATAAAAACTCATCACAGTATTGCTCTTCATGACACTAATATGAGAGAGTTGGTGCAGTAGGAGACACCTTAAACAGCAATCCAATTCTCCCTGTTGGAATTCTGACACGAGAATCACCACGGTTTTGTGCGTGAATCACAGTCATTAAATACTTCAGCTGAGTGTGTGGCATGATCCTTCACACAGAATTCATTTGTCTGAAGGGCACAGACAATTGAAATGTCAAGCATACCCTTAAAAAGGGAACACAGTAAGGGATTATTTCCTGTGTCTTTGTATGATGAATGTATTTGGTCCCTCTGAGTGGTGCGTTTATGCTCAGGATTCAGCCTGCGAGGTGCACAGGCTTAATACATGACCTTGTGGAAGGAGCTGCAAGGGTAGGGGAGCACTGCAGCCTTCCAATTACAATATGGATATGATCTTCACTGTAATGTACACTGCAGCAGTGTTCGTTGCTTGACAACTATGCTACTGCCTGGTAAAATACGGGATACTTTTCTTTTTATGTATATCTTAAAACAAACGATAAACTTCATCTTAATTTCTGGCTGGAATATGTTTTTATCCGCCATGTACAAAGCCAGACTAGCTGTTTCCCCCTGCTTCAAGGATGTATGCTTCACAATGCTAAGCACGTCTTCAAATCTAAACCTGCATTTAGTAATTTTCTGGCAGCTTAAGGGCAGCAGAGACAAATGACACCATTGGAATATTATCACCTTTAAGGGTAATATGGTGAACTTCTTAATGATCTATTCCTACGGTGCAATATTATCATTCACTGGGATTAATGTTCCTGTCCAACAGATGAATACAAGACCAATCATTTTCTCTTCTATTAGCCCTGTTATGTAAGCCACCTACTCATGAAGAGAAAATATATGGCTCTTTAGCAGCTGAATGCTTCACTATGTTCACTCGTTAATTGCTAACTTTGTCTGTCTACTCTTTGATGCTGTGCAAATAGTGTACAGTTTTTTTAATCTATTCTTTTATTCTGAAAGAAACTGCTATTTATGCTTATTGGTTATTCTGTTAAGTCTTTTACAAACATTGGCAGTCACGGGTGGCAGTCTTTTGGGCTTGTTTTCTTCTAGTTTGCTTATTTGGGCTTGCTCCCTGTTGGTCTTCTCTCAGGAGCCACTTCTTGCCACTGGGTGTCTCTGGGCTGACGCGAGTAGACAGGCTGATTATCTCAAGTTCGGGTTGCCCCTCCACGAGCAGAACCTGCCTTGCTGAAGCCAAATAACATTTCCTGCATCCAGGCTTAATGCATATGGATGGGCAGTCTGCCATGTGTACACCCGGCCTGTCCGTTCCGCCTAGCCCAGAAACGCAGCTATGAGCTCGCTCAGCAAGGCGAAGAGGACGATCTGTTTTCTGGGGAAAGTACAGATGGCAATTTCGCTGTATCACGACCACCGTTGGCTTTTTGTCGTACAATCCTGCCGCCACAAAAACACCAACACAGCCAGGGAATATTTGATTAGTGCAAGTGCAGTCAGATACAGTTGAAATGGTGAACCATGCTGAAATCTCTGTCAGAAACTCTTTAATGCTGCTGTGATTAGTTGGTTCACTGTGCGGCAACAACCAATTGCAGAGCGCACAGCAGAGTAACCCTCTCACCCATGTTCATAGTTCCAAAAAATATTTAACACTCGGCTTGTTTGTGTGCTCTTATTAATAAACTTATTTAATTTAATTTTTAAACAGTTCCCCTTATGTTTTCATTGCATGGGTTAATTAGTGAATTTTATATTCTAAAATTCCCCTCAGTCACTTCATCCTGGCACCAGGCCTGATTGGTAAGTTAGATACTACAAATTAAAGTTGCGCTCTTTGGTGGAGGTTCTTTAGCTACTCTGCTAACAATGTCAACAGAATTCAAAACAAAAGACTGGGTTGAATCTCAACTGGGGCATGATTCAAAGGTGTAAGTGTCACATACGTGCACATCGTTCGGATCATGTTCAACATGCCAACAAGTGAAAGTAAAATTATTGGCCTGTTGGTTATGTTTAACATTCTTATTTGTAAGATAGTTGATGTTTGAGTCTCATTTCCATTCTGAAGCTATCCGATGGCAGCTGACCCGACGTATAAGCCTAAAGTGTCAGTTTTTGAGGAGATGGGAAACCCAACGCGTCAGTGTTGACCTGGCAACACTATGCCTGTTGCTTTTGAAAACAAAAATAATGACACCAGTGACAGTGAAGTGACACAAGTAGTTTCAATTTTCAAGATTGTCACTATGAGTGACCTCCTTCATATACTAGATGTGGTATTTAGCTGAAGAGAATAAATGTTATACTGGATGTTTTCTTTTCCTGGTGACTCACTCAAGGTCATTTTTCTTGACATCACAGGCTGTATAACGAAGAATGAGCTATAATTACATTAAAATATATGTATTGACTACATTACATTAACTGTAAAGGATATATTAAGCTGTGTCTCTATATTGCAGTCACAAAAACTCTGTTTTGCTGCAGCCTCCACCAGCTGGACTGTGCTCGATCTTCTTTTCCACACCTGACATCATGTAAAACTGCACCTCCTGGGTTTAGCACCCTAAAAATAGATTATTGAGAGCAGGACTACTGAACTGCTATTTTTATCATTTCCTTTGAAATCTATTATGTTTTTGCCTATTTAGGATTTCTCTCCACCCATGAGCCAATCAGGTATAGGAAAAATACTCTTCTCTACTAATATTCCTACCACTGTAAAAAACACTCAACATGATATGCATCACTGTCACATTACACTGAGACACACTGCCTTCACAATTAGCCGTGTCCATGTCGCCACATCACAAACATATACGCACACATACATTAGTTCTGCTTAAGATATAAACTGACACAGTATCTCCCTGGTGGCTTTTACCTTTACCACTGGAGCTACATTCATGGTCTGAATATGACAGGACCTAAATGTCCTCATAATCCAAAATGTCCTCATAAGAGCAGTGGGCTGCCCTGTCAGGAGTCCTCACAAATACAGCTAGATCCACACTCTCTCTCTCTCTCTCTCTCTCTCTCTCTCTCTCTCTCACACACACACACACACACACACACACACACACACAGCTCTCCAGTCATGAAAAGCTAAAAATAGCCATTATTACTGCGAATCAGTATTGCCAGTGAAACTGCTTCCTGCATTGCCAGAGATTCAGATTTTAGCGCTTGGGTTGACTCAGTAACACTGTGTCACAACCTATGAATACATAAGAGGACGAGACATGT